>JBBPOC010000489.1:0-16623 GCA_038091235.1 Tylopilus rubrobrunneus | reverse complement strand
TGGGTGGAAGGTGTGTTGAACTTTTGCCTTTCGACTCGAGTGTCAACCTACCTCGACGTTTAGCGTCGTTTTGAACCCGAAAGGACGACACTACACGACGTTGGTCAGTAATATGGCCGACTACGAGGCCGTGTACTATGATGAAGACGCTGTAGTCATGGAACGCAACTCGCGCGACATGGCCCAGCGCGTTCGCATTATCAACGCAAACACGGAGGCCCTCTGCGCCTACCTTTATAAACGCTCCGTCGCAGGAGGCGCGCCGTCCGCTATCATCACGGACGTGTTTTACCCCAGATACACGGACACTGACAGGTACTTGCGGTGCAAGCGACCCGAGGGCGGTTTCGGTGGGTTGTTCTCGCTCACATTCAGGACGTTGGCAGCGTCCAAGGCTTTTTTCGATGCCCTTCCCTGCTACAAGGGCCCAACTATTGGGACCAACTTTACTCTGGCCTTGCCTTATACCATTTTCGTGTTCCCGGAGGAGGTCCCGTGGGCGGAGTTGTATGGGATGTCGGAAGGATTGGTGCGCGTCAGCGTGGGTATGGAGGACAAGGACTTGATCATACGCGCCTTTGATACAGCACTCAAGGCTGCGGAAGCTACTCAGCAGACCGACGCTTCCGAGTTCAGGGCACGTGTGAAGCTATAAATTCATACCCTGCCTGGTTGATGGACGTGTCCGTCGCCGGGTTGCAACACCTCTATAGAAGTCTTGCAACGAGGCAAATCAATACTAGAGCCTTTATGTAAGCACGCCCTTATTGATTTACCTTCATATGAGCTTCCGTTTGAAGCAGCAGTTCGCTTGACTCGTCAAGGCTTTCTGCCTTGTCTCTTCGCTTCAAGGTATCGTCTATTCCGTCTTAGCTGCTACTCCGTTTCATCGTGTAATGTCTTCGGGCAGTCTGCCGCATCAAATCCAAGTAGCAACATGAACCCGGCATTCGACGACCTCCCCCATGCTTTCTGCCTCACCCCCTTCAATCAGAGGCGTGTCTCCCGCAAGATGGAGAAGCGACAGAGACTCTTCCGGCCCGACCGAGTCTATCGAGCCCACTCCTCGCCCCCGAGGTTCCCCGACCCTCACGCGCTCTTTCGACCCCAATGACCCGGATGCCCGTGAACGCCAACGGACCATGGACGTAGACATGGCCCTACATTTCTCTTGCGCCCGGAGGGAGGCCGTCGTGCACCCTACTTCCCCCTTTGACGGTCCACAACCAAGCCCCGAACCTCCGTTCGGGTCGCTCTCTGCTATCGAGCGGTACGCCCTTCCGCTGGCTCGCGGCGAGGAGCCGCATGCGCTCGACCACGACGTTATACCTGGCGGTCATGACACTGCGCCGGGTTCGGTTGCAGCCCAAGATCCTTCCCTCCTTGCGGCCATGCAAGGCCAGTTTTCGTTGCCGGTCCATCAGGGACCGTCGTCGTCCATGCAAGGCCTGCCGACGTATCAAGTTAGTTCTCCCCAGTCCGTATTCGACTTCGACCCTCTCGAGAGCTTCGCTGCGGAAGAAAAGGAGAGTTTAGATTTCACATCGAGCAGCCCACCAACGATCAGACTTCGACGTCAGAAAGAGAGGAGGGATGACACACATTCTACGACATCTACTCTACCTGGAAGCGGAGTATTTGATTCATCTGGAGGGATGTCCGCTGTTCCTCGCCGTCCGGGTGCTCGTCAGCGTAAACTTAGGGAGAGTGCACTTCTTCCTCGACCCCATCGCAGAAATGGCAGGGGAAAGCTCGCGCTTTTCGAAAACGAGCCCACCTTCTCTCTCCCAGGGAGACTCGTGGGCAATGGACAACTCAGTGGTACCCTCATCGGAGGACGTTTCTGGCATGTTTTATCAGTATATATCCCCGCTTCCGACAGGGATAGGCGGCATCTCCTCCCCAGGCCACGATAGATCGTACAGATTCTCATTCTATTTCAACGGCCTGTCGGCCACCATCCGCGCTCGTAGCTTATGTGAGCTCCCAGCGGAAGGACCGTCTTTCGAGGACCTATTCACTGGTGTGCCATCACCTTCCTTTTCTGCCCTGAAGCAAGGGGATGTCAGGGGAGGACCTCCCGCTTTAGTCGCACCATTACCTTTACCTCCTCGACCAAGTATAGTCATTCCAACCGGGCTGAAAACATCATCCGGCTCCGAAGGAATACCTACGAGTAGTATCTTCGGACGACCCACGGAGAAACCCGGTCCTGGCCGCCCGAACGGTTCAGGACCACCAACGAATAACGCGGAGGCGACTACGTGGTGGCTCGATAGTCAAAGTCCAACGGATGAGGAGATGAAGGTTCTGAGTAAAGTAATCGATGTTCTCTTTTGCATTGCATACATAGACTCACGCGGAGTTGTGAAGGTGTTCTCCATCCATCCCTGACGACAGAAGACATCCAAACGGAGGAAGCTCGCGAGAAGATTGAATTACTACCTCGTTTGTTTTAGAAGCTTCGATCAAGATCCGTATAGCCCCACTTATCTCGAGCCCATGAAGATGTACATCATCGTCTTCCCGCGAAGGCATTCTGTTCGTACGTCTTTTTTTTTTTAATCTCCTTTTAGGCTTGTTTTGAGGTTGTGAAAAAAGTTCCACTTTAGCCCAACACCTCACCCACAGAACGTACGCCGTCGAATTAAACAACTTAAGGACCACGTCAATGTCACGTCAGACTGGATTTCATATGCATTGATCGACGATATCACCGATGTCTTTGAGCCACTCATCCAGTCGATCGAGAATGAAGTCGACTCTATCGACGAGCTCGTATTCATCCTCAAAGGAGCCGAGCAGACCGACATGTTGCGTCGGATCAGGACACGTCGCAAAAAAGTAATGGGGTTGCTCAGATTGATGGGCAACAAGGCAGACGTGGTCAAGGGTTTGGCGAAACGATGCAACGAGAATTGGGGGGTGGCATCTACATCGGATATCGTGGGTCTTTTTCTCCCTCATCTATGCTTGGTGAGCGACGCTGACCGCGAGGACCGTTTACTCTATCTCTCAGATATTTTACGCCCATCAACAAACCTTAATTTTAGCCGTTGACATGACCCAAAACCTGAACCACTACCAAAAAATCCTCTCCCGCTCCCACTCCAACTACCTCGCGCAAATCTCGATCGAGATGACGGGCGCCAACAATCAAATCAACGTATCGTAGCACATCACACATTGTGCATCGACGCCATGCATTGCATCTACATTGCAGCCTCACCGCATTCGCATCGTCGACGCACACGGACTTCACGTAGATGATCTCGTGAAACACGCCTAGCACTCATCCACCCCACCCTCGTGACCCCGCCGACTGCTGGTAAGCGACAATGCTTCATCCGAATCTTTTCAAAAAGAGAAATAAGTCGAAGAACGACAATCCGATACCAAATATGAAGACGCAGCAGTGGACGTAGGTGAGTGGTCCTAAGTCCTCGTCTCTCCCAGCACGTTATATACTCTCTTAGGTGCACCTCTACTAGTAGAGGAAAATAACGGGAGCCCAAGCGTGATACGGCTCCCGTATTGGTAGCCTTCACTGCGCCCACTCATTCGATCGTTGGCCCTGTGTCTTCCGAAAAGAAAAAGGGGTCATCCGAGGCCATCCACGCCCACTGTCCTCTTTTGGTCCTCGGAGAACGCATCGCCTCATCTCTCTCTTGCAGTCAAGGATGAGGTCTCGAGAGATTCAGGACGCCTCAGGCGACTTCTTTCCGCTCTCACTCGGCGCTTCAGTGGATGTACAATAGGCTTGGATAACGTCCGGTGTGCGTATCGCCTTTGCACTGACGACTCAGCTAGAGGGTAAATGATCAAGCTATGTTCACAGGAACGGAAGATCTGGCTATGTCCTCAAGAGGTCCTCCGAAAGACTGAAGATCCCCCATAAGTCTGACAAAGAGTACCTCCATTGCAAGCAGCATTATTTGGAAGTCACAGTAAGCGTCCGCCTCCGCTTCGGCTGACTTTGTCTGACCGCCTGTTGCTAATGCTAGGTCATTTCGGCACAGTAGTCACCCCGTCCAAAAGACGCTATGGGTTGCGAAATTATGGACAGACGTGTCGATCCTCGCTCACATCATAGTTCAAACGTTTATACCCCTCCGCGCGTTGTATGTAACTATATAAAGATTACGCCCAGCACAGACCAGCGCCAACCGAACAGGCCTGCTCGGCAAGGCTTGCAAGCCGTAGGGCTGAGGGTGAATCTTGACCCCGATTGTATCAAACACTGAGACTGTCGTTGAGCCTCATCTGAGTCAGTCTGGAAGGGGAAAGGAAGCAAAGTGGAAAAAAGACGTCATTATGGAACCGTAGACTGTCCACCCCAACCCAGTTACTTATGTAGCAGGAATAGTATTCCCTCCATGTTCGATGATTCTCGCTGTGGATGTAATGCTGTCGTATTCACCAAGGCCCACGGCACACTCACGCGACCGGCACGTTGGACGGTGGTATTACTAGTAGACCAGCTCGACGCTGCCAGTGGCTGAGTGCTAATGGGCACGACTCGGTACTCAGTATGGTCAATATCGACATGCACAAAGTACTTGAATTATATTGTACGACTCGGAACATGTATTTTTATTGTACAAGTGAAGGCTATTTCGAACATTCTGCCGATTGTATCGGCCTCGCATCTGAATCTAGTACCTATGTAACACTGCCAATCAGACATCTGATTCAAAGTCCGACTCACTCTCTATCACTTGATACTGGTAATCGTGCTCGCATTGTCCGCCTCAGCACGAGCGTTGCGTGTCCTCACCCAGGCGGCTATACTCTGAGCATGCCATCCGGTTCGCGTCCGTGGCAAGATGATCCCACTCGGATGTTTATTTGAGGTCCGTTTTGCTCTCGCTTGCCCGTCGCATACGGATTAACGCGCTCTTCAGTTCGGGTATACTCCCTTTCAACCCTAAGTCACCATGCAAGCTCGCAGAAACGCAATTATCGAATGGTTGATACGCCTCGAAGCAACAGGGAAAAGTCGTGGTGGGGAGGGGTCCAGACGTCGTGACTGGAGGTAAGCTGCTCATTGCAATATGCACTCACTGATAGTCAGGTCGCGAAACAGGCCCTACGACCTCTTACTTTGGTTCTATCTGCTCGGGTTACGGTTGTAAAACTCGCAGCAGCATCATAGTGAGTCTTCTGCCACGGTGCCAAGTTATTTCGGTGACGTGGCCAATAACCAGCAAACTACGATCATCTATGGACCACGGACACTGCGTGTTATTCAAGTTATCAATCGTGTTCTGGTCTCGCCCTTGCTGCCTGAGACACCATAGAACCAGACCACAACGTGACACGCGCATTGTATGTATATTTTGTACATCGCATGGACGACGCTGATGCATGTCCTACAGCTTGCGGGAAGGAGTGTTTATCTAGAGGTGTGACCAAGGCGTTCTAGCCGATGTGGAGACCCTTGTCAAGTCAATCACTCCGTCTAATCAACGTTTGGACTTGGACGTCGACGAGGTCTGAAAGAAGTCGTCCTCAGAGAGGTTTGTTCGCACCATTTTCTCGCCTTGCTTCTCTTGACTCATTGCGCAAGCAGTACTGGTGACGATGGTCTCACTTTTCGACAGAGTAGTCAAGCAAGACATAGCCAATAACACTTAGCAGGTACCCCACATTCAACTGCGACGGTGGAATGTACCGGACGAACCAGACCGGCCGTGCAGCCGGGCTGGCGCCTCGTGTCAGGCACTTAAGGAGGACGAGATCTTACAGCAATGCATCCATTTCTATCCTCGCCGACCCTCGCACTCCGACCTCGCGGACTCGTGCATGGCGGACGGCTATCATGCGCTCGCTCCACTTTTTGGGGCCCAAAGTGCTGACGAGCTACCTAAGGTATTGACAGGAGCGACTGGATAGGCAACGGCGGGGGTGAGATCAGTCCGGTCGAATTGGAGAGCGTGATGTGGATGTGTGGCGGGAGCGTTGGGGCGGAGGCGAGCATGAGGCAAACGTGGTATGTGCTGGATTTGTGACACGTCTGTAACTGAGAACACCGTTTCAGAGTCTTAAAGCCCGGAGGCGAGTTAGAAAACCTGACCAAAACGTCCCCGAAAATCATTCGGTAAAACTTTGGTTCAAGTTCCCTTCTGTTTTCTGACGTGTTTATTCCAATTGCACAGCGTCGAACGCATTTCAACGTTTATCATTGGTGGTCTTCTGGTCACCCTCACCGCCGCTGCTACCGCCACATCTGCTGCATCCCTCGCAGCACATAAACAACCTTCCACAACCCTACCCCCCGTCCTCATAACTGCCATTTCCACAGGTTTCACTCTTCTCACGTACTTCGCTAAACGCTATCTTGCACACTCTTTTAACTCTAACGTCCTTCACGGCGAAGCTCTCCGTGCTCCATGGTGTACACAAGTTTTCCACACCACCCTCGCTCCTCGGTATGTCCTTGATGTTTCTGGTTCACATCTAGTCCCTATAGCAAGGGCTTTTGCCGACTACCATTGGCCTCGTTCGGCCGCTTACCTTCGAGCGGTATCGCATTTGTGAAATATACGCCTCGCCATCCTCGGAGCATGCTACGTACTCTGCTTCTCAGCAGAGCCCCACAAGTCCGACTTCGCACGCGAGGCCAGTTCGCAGGCGACGTCCACGCAGTCGTGCGACAATCAACTTTCCTGAACACGAGCCCCAAAAAAAGCCCATCAGTGAGAGGATAAAGTAGTGTTATTTTGGACGTGTCTGTATTATCGACGCTCTTGGTAGGCATTCCCATGCCTCGTTCGTGTCGCTCGTTTTAATCTCGCTTCGCAGGCAGGACCTATTTTTCGAATTCCCTTGGAACAATTTTCTGCATAGCGTTGTTTACGATTTCATTCAGCAAGTCCTTACAAGGCAGGGTCGATGGCGGTCTCAAGATAATTATTCTGGGATGCCAGATCGATGGACTGCATCGTCGAGGGCCAAAAACAAAATGACGCACAAAGGCGAGTCCTTTTCGTATTTAATTTCGTTTCGTCGTCCTCACTCCACCGTCTTTCTAGCACCAAGCCCAAAGGTGTGTGGTTGGGGTATATAGGACTCGTAGCCGAGGACGTCATTACTGCCCTCGACCATTTCTCACAAGCGATGGTCGTAGCACCATCGAACGGAGGTTCCTACTCGCCGATGCTCACTTCTACACACACTGTGACGCCGCAACTGCTGGCGACCTTGCTGCAAAACGGACGGTCCACTCTCCAGGGCTACTCTCTGAAGGCTACCAATGGTGCGTCCAGCATCCTATCGGTGTTGAAAGACAAGCGGGAGATCATACGAAACGGTACACCAACACTCCTTCCCCAAATTCAGACTTATGCTGACGAGGGTACCCTAGAAAGTAGCGCCATGATGTAACTATTCGTCTCGCAGAGTCCTGATATACAAGGGTTCCTGGCCTTCGAAGTCGCTTTCGAGAAGCTCTTCAACATTGTTAATCAAGAGGGTGGAGTGGAGGGTGGTATCATCACCCAGGATGCACTGAGATGTGTTGATGGCTTGTTGCGCTTCAATGCTTCGAACCAGGTACGTTTTGTGCTTTTCGATTTCCAGGCTTACTAAGTCATACAGAGTTACTTCCGTGAAACGTCGTTACCACGGCTCTTGTGCTCTCTTTACTCTTTCCTCCAAATCTTCAACTGCAGGATCCTCCTCTTCAAGAGTTTGCCCTGCAGCTCTGGGATCAACAAAAAACTACCAACGTATCTCTGATCATCGGGATCACGGGCATGCTCGTTGGCTCCAAAAGTAACAGCGTCAGTATCTTCCTTACCGCTTCTCTTTCATCTCCGTTGATGGTTCCCTAGAATCAAGAAACGTCGCTGGATGTTCGATATTTTGTTGAGCTTGTGCTCGCCTCGAATACCCCCACTCCGCTCAAGAACACAGGTAAACATTCACTTGATCACACTTCCTGATCTCACACCCGATAGTCATTGCGTTTACTTTCCAGTAATCTTGCATTTCATTTGTCAAATGTCATTTCGACACCTTAGATGTTCCCGAGACAAATGGGGAAGAGTGGGACAGACTAGAACCTGCCCCTACCCTTGACGTACTCGTGTAACTCGCTTTGCATGGGGAGTATCATGGTTTATATGGTGACCGATCAAAGGATGCTCTTGAATTGCGTGGGGCCATGGTGTGGCGTCCTTCTTTTCACACCACGCCCATAAAGGACGGCGAGCACGTGTACGTGACTTCTCAAAAGGCTTTCATTTATCAGGTGGAGTGCCCGCAGCAATCTCAATGTGATAGGTCCTTCGCCTTTCGGTGGTCGGGAAGGTGCTAGGAAATTCTTCAAGTTGGAGTGTTCCTTTTCGTAGGGCCATATCACCACAGGATCAACCGCTCAGCATATAAACGTTCTCTTCCAACGCGTCGCTCAGCCAAAGCGTCTGCCAGGCTTCAATATTCAATCCCAAACTCGACCTCATCGCAGCATGTCCACCACTTCCGACCTAGTTCAAGTCCGCAACGCAATCTCGCAAACATCTAGAGGTAAAGATGTCAACGAGGACAGCTGGATGGTGTACGTAGTTGATATTTCTTCCACGCTCGCCCTATAACGCTTTCTTGTAGCATGTGGTGCAACACAAACTGGGGAGACTTCCTTCAACCTGCGCCGTTATCCATCGCCCTCCTCGGCTCGCTCATGGTCATCGCTTCTAGCACGAATGACTTCTGTCTGTTACTTCTACTTCCAAATAAATGACATCCTGCTGACCACTACCGCGCTCGCAGCACTGATCTCCGAGGATAACAAAACCCCCAAGTTCACGCACGCCAAGTACCCCACCTCGTTCAAAATCTGCCTCCAGCAAATGGTGGGCGAAGGCTATACCGCATTCGAAACAGCATCGCACCAGATGACACGTATCAACAACGCTTCAAGTCAGTTACCGGATGCGATCAAACGGGCCGTCACGATCATCGTGCAAAGCACTTCCCCCGTCGAGGTGCAATACTTGCTTCCGAATGCACTTGATTCGGTTTCGGAACTCACAAACATATGCATGTGTGTTTTTCCCGTGTTCCTCGCACGCTAGTTGCTGATACCCAAAACCAGCGACGCGTCTGGGACGTGCGAGAGAGCGTTTGTTCGGATCTCCGCACTTGCCCAGGAGATCTTGGAGTGTACCACTTACAAGGTAAGCAAACATGCAAGAGCGTCTACTATTCTCTTCTCATTTTCTCGGCAGATCGGAAATAGAGAACAAGTGACGGCGTGGAATGAAATGCACCTCTCCATTCTTCAGCAGTAAACCGACCAACAGGAAAAAATGGTCAATGAAGCCACCGAGACTTCTGAGTTGATGAAAAAGGTAGGAGCTCCACTGAAGCTGCCCAGTGTCCCTGCGAATGACTGACGCAACGATCCAGTCGTTTTCAGATGCAGAACAAGAGTTCAAGACTGCTGTCGATAGCCTCCCATCCGGGTGGGTCATTTCGCCGTTCTCCCCGATGACCATCAAGTTGACGTCGTCACCAGCTTTGAAATCTTGAGCATGCACGTGGTAGAAAGCCTGACGAACGCTATCACAGCTCCTATCAACGCCGTTTTTGGTACTGCCAAGGTCAAGAGTGACTACCTGCAAAGTGGCTTGTCTCATATGTCGGGTAGGTACACCACAACCTTCAAACGCGCCACGATTTTGAACGTTTGTGGCTTGTTCAGCCAAACGACGCAGCCTTCAGGAGAGGCCTTGAATGATCCCGGAGTCACTCTCGCCCAGCGAGTTTTGGAGCTCGTTTCCGATATAAAGCTCCTTACTCAGGGTGGACCTGGAAGCAAGCTGGACTGGGATAATATTCGCGGCTCAGTATGTGCTGCGCCAGGAGTCTCGTCCTCTCTGACGCACCAGAACGAGAAGAGCGGTGGTTTGTTTGTCGAGGCGAGCTTGGAAAGAACGATGGAGCGCCTCGATAAAACCAAACCCGTTTCGTCAGAGCTGCTTCCTATCATGGAACGAGCCACTGACATCATGAAGAAAGTCAATGCGACGGCGAGAGCGATCAGCAGTCAAGACGATATAGCGCTCGATAAATACAAGTCGGCCATAGACCAGATGATCGGATCCCTCCAGGTTATTCCGGCGTCACAGTACGTATCCCTCCCGTTGCTAGTGATCATTAACCCATTCCGTTGTATAGCAAGCTGCTGTCGGGTTGGCGAAATCTAGGGTGGGTATGCGTCAAACATGGCTGTGGTGACTCACTCACGTTTCTCAGGTCGATCAAACCCGTGCAAACCTCGAAGCTGCGCGAGAATCATATGACCGGGCTTCGGCGCGTCTGATCGAGGGTCAGCGCGACATCACACAGACAATCGCGACCATGACGAAATTGTCGCTCGAGAACGCCACCTTGAAGGAGATCGTGCCCGTACTCACGCAAGCCCTCAAGGTCTTTACCAGTGCGTATCCGCTCCCTTATGCGTGTTCGCGATGATCACACCCGCAACTTGCTTGGTCCCTTCGCGCCCAGTTTTCGCAGATGACCCAGTTCTTTTGTAACGTGTCGTCGCTCATCAACGATGTCATGAAACCTCAAGTGACGTCATGGGTCAAGAACGTCGAATCAAACTCCCGGATGGTCCTCGCTGGTGTCTCGCTTTCCGGTGGGCCTTCTTCACTCTGATTCGTACATCATGGCTGACACCACTTTTCTACGTCTTTAGACTGGGCGAGACACGCGATGTATGCCCAGATGATGGGCCCACTGAAAGTGAGCATGCTCGCCGAGCGAATCTCGCAGACATACTTGCGCGTGTCGTCGGATTTGTACATCATGCCTGCTCAACGGTGTGAGCTCTTCCTCTATGCTGTCCGTGTTACTGGACTGACGAACGGTGATTGTCCTCAGTGAAGTGGGGCATATGCTTCAATTCCAAGAGGATAGGAGTGAGGAAGGCAAGCGTCGGTTTCAATGTACGTGTTCTCCGTCCCAGCGCGTGGACATCGTTGGACGACCTGTCATCATTTGCAGTCAAACTTGGCCAGGCCCAGGCTGTGATTCAAGAGAAATCTCAGACGGCAAGTCAGAAGATACTCGAGCTCGTTGCCGAGGATCAAAAAGTAAGTCTGGCTTTCTTCGCGGATCTTGCTGTATTGGTTCGTTCCGCTTGGTCGTCGTACTAATTCTCTCTTGTCATCCTCATCGCTTTTACTTGCACTTCCATGACGTCCCTTCTCGGCTAGAAATTCGCCGAGGCGATCAATCAACGTTTGCAAACGGTACAAGACACCGTCGGGCGGGCTTTGCCTGCGATCAGGGAGCCAGGTGAGGTCTTATTCCATGCTCCACCCCATCTGGTCCTTTGATATCGACTACCGAGCTCATCCGTTTCATCCTAGTCCCGCAACAGATAAGAGAGGTGACCACATCCCACGTTGAGGAGTTTGATCAACAGAGAAGGCAGGTGGAGGAAGCGACGCCTCCCTACATAGTAGACGAGCTCATGTGATATGTTGAAGATTAAGAGACTCTTCAGTTGCTCGTAGCAGTACGTGATATCCCTTATGCCGTTCTCGTTCATCTGTACAATATTCTGGCAATGCATACTCACGGTCTACTCCCCAATGAGAAGTTCCATACGTCATGGGCATACAGGAAATGGAGGCGCTACCAACTACGCACTGTATTGCGGTGAGTCAGATGAGTCTAGCACAGTGGAGGTAGTGTCAGGAATACGGTGACAGCAAAATGCCGACAAGGATATCTTGCATCTGAAGCGCAGGATGCGTTTTGGGAAGAGTCACTCAGCGAGCGTTTTCAACGAACACTGGCTGTGGCGCCACGGTCTCGCAAACGGGTTTGTCAGTCGCGTTTGGCGCTTTCTCGGAGCCTGGGCTGTCGTAGCAACTTACAGACAACGGTTTTCTAGACATCGAGTCCATACACCAGCAATATCTATTCCATTGCTCAACGCGTTGGTCAGTGTGCGCCGTGGTCCTTCAAGCCTTGGTGAACCTGACAAAGAGATATATATTACTCGAGCACACCAATGTCTTCGACGTGAGTGCTCCGTTTTTATTTCATGCGTGGTCAATTCATATATTATCAAGAATTTCGTCCGGAAAGAGGAGATCAAGCAAGCGATCATCCAAGGCATGCTGCCTCTGGAAGGTACGTCGGCACTTCAGCGAGTTCTTCACGTTTACCCTACTCACTTTCTTGGCAGCCCCAGCGCCGATGCCGATGATGTCCCCACTTCTCTATGCCTTGTGTATTCCACCCTCCTCGCCGCTCAACGTTATGAATGTTACGACAACTCATTTCGCTACTCTCCTTTTTGCACATTTGCTCTCATCCTCTCCCCGCTGCAAGGCACTTGCACGACCTATCAAGCCGTCGACGCTGGTCTCAGCCTCTTCACCGAATCAAGGCCAGTTTTTCGTCCCGGCCGACAACGCACCTGCGCCAACGAGCGCCTCAGAGTCGGACGACGACGAAGCACCCCAAAGCCTTATCCCGCTCTTTACCAAAAAATCTATCACTGGCCTTGCCTAAATCACGGGTAGACGTTGCGGACGAGAGAGAAGTGAGGGAATGAGAAGGGCTGACTGTGGGGTATCTTTGTTTGCTGACACAGTGGCTCTGGGAAGACCCTAAGGCGGTCATGGAGTTTGCCCTTCAAGCTCGTGGAACCCATCAATCAAACCACAGAAACCAAAAGCATCCCTCCTGGTCTCTGCACGTTCCTTTCTTTTGGGCATATGCTACGAATTCAATCGCGAACCAGGAGAAATTACTCGGTTGGTGATAGTTCCTCAATCCCCTCCTCACTAAGATTGCCAACTTATCCCTGCTTCTTTGATACAGATCAACGATTCACCCAATCATCTCTCGTCGGTGTAGATGCGTTGATTAGTCAAACGACACGTTTCTGTGGGGACGACCGGCTCAATTCAGTCACGCCCGAGTCGATTGTCATGTCGTCCTGGATGTCGGCTGGAACATCGGCGTCGGTGCTGTCCCTAACCAAAAGCCCGCTGTGCAAGAAGGCGAGATCTGGTTCGACTAGGCTTTTGTCGATTTCTGGAAATCGAACCGCTGTGAGTCTATTTCGGCCGTGGTTCACGTTGGTAGATGGTTTGCCGGGCCTGACAGGTTTCGCTCAGCGGATTGGATACAGTACAGCGTGGGTTGAGCGCGGATTCAAACGTATTGTCTACGTCGTCGTCTTCAGGTACGTTGCCCAGACTCACGGTCGGACATTTGCCCTTCTGACGACCTGCGTAGGCCCTAGCGGAGAGTCTGCGATGTTGATTAGCTCGCTGCGCGAGGTGATCCGTACGCAAGCTACCGAAAAGGAGACCCTCCAAGCCAAGCTGAAAGATCTCACCACTAGTTCTTCTGCGCAGGTATGCCCTCCTTTCCTAGTGCTGTTATTGGCTGCACTGACCGCGTCTCGTGACAAGTTCAGGAATATCGTGCGCAAATCGCCGATCTCGAGGCTGCGTTGGACGCAGCGCAGGTGAAGAAAAAAGAGGTGGAGAAGGGGCAAGAGGTCTATTCCTTCGACGTGACTCGTAATGCGATGGCGACGAATGACAGTGAGATCAAATATCCCATGACCAGTACATTGTGATGCTCTTTATACGGACAGCATATTCACTCTCTCCCTCTCCTTCTCCAAGGATGGCCGCCTCCGTGTCAGCGCTCCGGGGACCAAACCGTTTACTGCTGGGATGCAGCTTCAAGGTATTCCCATCGGACAACCTCTACGGGGTGATCAGCGTCTGCGCTCCCTGCATTTCTCCTTCTGGCGGATTCGTAGCTTCCGCAGGCTCGAATGGGATTATGTATGTATGGCGAGTGCCCGGCTAGTTAAGTAAGGCTAGAACAATGTTCTTCAAGTTGATGCAGACTACTAGTACGCTGCCCGCCTGGTCGATTTCGGATACGCATCTCATGGCGACGAAGACCACAGGACGGGCCCCCCGCCACAGGTGTGTGGTATCGTCTCTGCGGCGAATGCAACGGGTCCGAGTCTTTGGTGCGGCTGCATTCGGGCGAATATCTTGTGTCCGACAAGGACGATGACGATGACAGCGGGTGGCTCACACAGTCGATGGTTTGGCTCCTGCTCGCCGACACAGCAATGGACAGAGTTCGTCCGGGTTCGAGGTGGGTGTGCTTCAAGTTCCCCCAAGGCTAAACGATACATGATCACAGGACGCGTTCCTTACTTCACGGACGACCTCAGTCATCTCCTCAACCAAATCGAGGCGTTCGCCTCGTATTCCTTGGGTGAGTCTATTTGAATCCAGTCACTCGTGGACTTCCAGACTTGGTATTACTTGTGCAGCTTTACGTTCAAGCATTTGCTCCTGGGAGAAGATGTAGTACCTTTGGACTTGGTTTTCTCCTCGCCCGATACCCAACTGCTTGGAACAGCTACTTGTCGTAGGCACAGTACAGATTCGCAGTCTTATGAAACCGATACGCAAAACCATGTACCCCCTGAGATAGGTTTCCTATGCAAGTGTGTCTACGAGTATTTGGTGCCTTTGCAAAGTGTAAGTGCTTTATTTGGATAATTACCGTTTCCATCTTTGTCTATGCCATCCACAGCGAGGCTGACGAGGTCCAGGATAGGCAGCGTTGTCCAACAATGGCCAGATACAAAGACGGCTATGAACCTCGTTTCATACATTTTCCCCCTCTCCTTCAGCTACAATTTTCGACTCTGGTCGAAGTCTTACTCTCTCGACGCATCTGCAGCAGCGTTCGCGATTCAATGCCGCAGGAGAAGTCCATATCGAAACGCACTGGAAAATTTTCAGGCGTCGACAAAGGTGGTCGGGGTATTGAAGACAAGGATCTCGAAGCCGAGTGGCCCCAGTCCAAGCCAGAATCTAACGGTCGTGGTCAGTAACTACGTGGATCAAGGACTCTCCTCTAATTGACTACTGCAGCTTCCCGTGCTGCCAAGTCAGCTCTTCTTAACAATCCTCGTCAGTCCTACTCGTTGGATTGAAAGAAAACAGTCGATACTTACTGTGTTTCTAGCTTGGGCGGCATCGAAGTCAAGGTCAAGACAGGCTGAGCAGGACTTGCCAACAACGAGCGGGCCGGATAAAACTACTTCCCAGTCCAACTCGGTCAACAAATCTGGCAAAAGAAACCGCTCTCAGTCGACTGCCGAAGTCCGGCGACGAGATAATAAGAAGGCCAAACCTGGTAAGTAGGATACCCCAGTTTTTAGCTGCATCTGATCTCCACCCGTACGCCAGCTCTTACCACGAGTGAGAAGTCAGCGCAGCCATTTCGTCGCCTTTCGCGCCATCGTGCTCCAAGCATTGACCTCAATGAAACAGACGAGGACCGGGAGGATGGTAACTACAACGAAGATGGCGAAGACGTTGCTGGCCAGGACACCCAGAGCTCTAAAGCTTCAGACCAACTTGAGGAGGACAGCTGTGCTGAGGAAGGAGGCGAGGACGTGTCCCCTGATGTTCTGCGAGCCGAGGTAAGTGAATTTCCGCAACAAGTGTCCCGCGTACTGATCATTACCAGGAAGCCAGGATCGTTAGCAAGCAAAATCCTGTCCAAGCTGCCTACAGATCCAAATCCAACACTATTACTACCCGTTCTCATTCAGTGAGCCCGGTTTCAGAAGCCCTTACTCGAGACCCCCGACGCTTTGCATCCCAATCCAAGGCCGCAGGCTTTCGTCATTCCACCCCGGCCATTGACTCGTCCACTGGCGCTGCCGCTTTGTTTGACGATGGACTTGGCGACACCGATGTTCGAGACGATGCAGCTGAACATGTTAGTAATTCTCGGAAAAAGATTCACCAAAAGGCCGCGTTAGAGCATGAGGTATATATCCAAACTGATAATTCGGAACGTGCTCACCTCCCATTCAACAGCGACCAATTATCCATACCGGTCAAGCTACTCCGAGCATGCACTCGCCCAGGCTGCATGGCGGTGCCAGTCAGTCTTCAAAGGCGCTCAAGAAAGAGAACATGGATGCACCTACTTCCTCCAGCGACCTTAGCTCCGTACTGGTTAGTGAAGACTCAGACAGCAAGCCTTGGAAGCCCCGTACCGATCTGAAAATATACATGAGGAGTAAGAAGACAGCGGCAATCGGGCTTAAAGATCAGAACCCGGACATCAGGAAAGTCATCCATGCAAGCTACGAAGTTGGAAAGATGGCGCTCATAATCGGTGGTGATCCGCAAGCGCTCCTGGAGATGTCGAATGACGCTGTGCTAAGGATGTCCACTCCATTTAGCACCCGTGGACTGGAAGACGTTGCCATTCTTGCACTTGTCAGGGCGGCTGATGAGAACGGCTACGACGGCGAGTGTGACATTGCTCATCGTCTCGAGGAGGGGTCCGAAATTTTCTATATCGACCCTCTGCAGGACTATGTGAGTCACGCTCGTTATCTCGGTGGTCGTCAGTCTGTTAATTATATCCAATGCCCTTCAGGTTGCCCACCGACTCGGCTTATTCAGAAGTGCCTTCAAGAAATGTGTCGCCTTGGTGGCACCGGGTATTCTTGGTCTGCCGACTAACTCGTATCAACACAATAGCGAGCTGCTCAACAACAACAACTTCATCTATCCCTGGTCC
>JBBPOC010000488.1:0-16632 GCA_038091235.1 Tylopilus rubrobrunneus | reverse complement strand
ACCAGAGCATGAGAGACTGCTCGTTCGCGACTGGATCGCACCTTCTGGCAAAAAGATTGCGGTGCCTGTTCGTATCGAGCCCAAGGTTTACTTCGCCAATGAACGGACATTCCTGGTAAGTCTCCTCCCTTTGCTTTCTCGCCCCTTCCTCGCTGACCGATCGTGATCACAGAAATGGCTCAACTTTGCCATTCTTATCAGTACGATCGCGACGACGCTCTTGAACTTTGTTCCTCGAGACGATACCAAAGGGCTTATCAGTGCTGGGCTGTTCACGTTGGCGGCGTTGCTCTCTATCGCGTATTCGGCCATCGTTTTCGTGTACCGCGCACTCCGCCTCCGTGCGCGCAGTGCTGAAGGGTTGTACTATGACAAGTATGGGCCGACCCTGTTGTGCTTCGTCCTGCTCGCCGCGTTGGCCGTTAACGTCGGTTTGCGCCTTGCTGAGATGGCTGGGCGTTGAATGCAAGGTGTTGGACTATTTAACCTGGTGCAGTATCGCATTCTCAAGATCTTTATACATCTCCTGGCTCTTGAATCTTCTCTCACTACTATCTAATGTAATGAGAAGTTTATGAATATATAAGATCTTTTCATTAGCAATTGTTTGGTTTGGGAACGGTATAGTGCATAGTGAGGAATAAAAGGCTGATATGCTCAATCGTCCAAGCGGTAAAGAGGTTCGGTAGGATGGTATCGAGGCCGACAGTGACAGCAAGCTGCCCAAAAGCATCCTTGACAAAAAGTCTATACTTGTAAAATATAAAAGAACCAAGATGCGCATCGTGACACACGAGAGATTGTGCACAAAGAAAGACGAGTCCATTGGCGCTGAGAGGCGAAGCGATAAGGGAGAACGACCAACCAAACGAGTGTACATTCGGAGGTGAGTCCTTTGACTGGCCGTCCAACGCGCTTGCTCGTCGCCCTCTCCCCCGAACTCGTGCTATCCCGTGAACACACTCGCATGCACAGCCATCTTGACAGAGGTCACGGCTAGCGCGGACCATATCCATATGGGCCGGGAGAGGCTCTTCCTGCGCCTAACGCGCTAAGGTTTGGCGTTCTAGACCGCTCGTCTACGCCTGGATAACCCATCGCCGCCTGCGGCGCCGGGGAGCCACGGCCCTGCATGTCGTACGCCACTTGTGGAGCAGGGCTCCTCATCCTGGTCATCGGAATGACTTCGGTTCCATGGCCATCAGTCATGGCATCAAGCGTGTTCGGCACCGGACCCCGATATGGGTCATAGTATCCGGCAGGTTGACCGTACGTGCCGGGGTCGTCACGATACGGTTGATTTGGGTTGAGATGCGGGAGCGGGGGAACTGCGTAGGGATCGCCTGTGCCATACATGTCAGGCACGGAGTTTGCGATGGAGTTTGCATAAGCGCCACCAGGGCTCGGTGCTCTCGTGAGGTTGATATCGGAGTCGTTCTCTGGACCAAAGCCAGCCCTTCCGGTGGCGTTTGTTGGGAGAGCGTGCACGTCACTGTTGTGGCCATTTAGCTCGGGCCATTTGATCGCTTCGTCTATGGAGCATATCAGATTCAGTTTGTACATGAAACGGTTACGTAACATTTTGACGTACCCTCGTCAAAGTCGGAGAAGCGTTTCCGCGTGAACTTCCAAACGAAGAATAGAATGATGCCAAGTACCGCAACGCCACCGGCCACCGAGAGCCCAATGATGGAGCCCGTGCTCAGACCACCACCGCTCGGGTTGCCTGAGCCAGGAGGTGGTGCGCTCGACACCGTCGGGCCGGGAGCGAGGGAGCTGACAAGATTGCCTGAAGAGTCGGTTGTGGTAATGATCACAGAGGACGCTGCGGCCGCAGTAGAAGCTGCCACCGAGGTTCCATGGTTGGTGGCTGCGTTCGTGGGCGATGAACCGGAGGAGTGTGCGTCTGAGGTGCCTGCGGGCGGGGTAGTGCTCGCTGCCGCTGTTGTTTCCTGGACGGGGGAAGCGCTCGTTGCGGGTTGCGTCGAGGCTGGAGGATTTGGACTGGACTCGCCAGTAACGGCCGCAGTGGTAACTGCAATTAGCGGTATTGGGTTGGATGCTCGTTGCTCAATTGGCACGTGCTGCGAGGCGAGGACAGGAAGGAGCATAGCAGAAGCTACGACGGCATAAAATAGGGAATGAGTTGCTTTCTTCATCCTGAGTGAATCCGTTGGCAGTACGTCGAACGAAAGAGGATGTGAAATGAGTGAAGTCGAGAAATGCGCAGCAACGTCGGAGTGTCGCGAGACCACACTGCCGTCGTTATGGACGTGTCTGTGATCGACGACAAGTATGAAGCTGTCCTAAATAACGTGTGTGAGGAGTCTAATTTTTGGTGGTGGTGGTACCTAGAAAGGGCCCGCCAGCTGCAAGGGAATCGGGGGAGAACACAGGCCGTCCCAGTGATGAAGGACTTAGGAAACAGACACCACGTGGCTGTGTAATCGTACAAGTCCCGGTCACGTGCGGGAAATAAATCTTCTGACTGCCGTACGGTCGGACTAGTGCTGCCCCGTGCGCCGCCTATGCGCCCAACGGAAATTGAATTGCAGTGCTCTCAAGCATGGGGCTATGGCGTTTCATCCGTATTGGATTGCAAGATGAATCACATTGTATGGTATCCTACTCGACCAGTCGGTAGTCCGATGATTTCCGTCCAAACTGGCCAGGTACAGGTCCACATGGTGGCAAGAGACCAACAGTTACCACCAGGAACTGTAACTGCCGGCCCGGTTCTCAGTCCAGGGACCTCCTTCCCAGCAGCTTAGCGATCTCGCGGTGTTCTCGCAACCAAGCAGGGAACGGTTTCTCCTTCCCTTTCCCGGTTGATTCCCGCACTTCGATCAAGTAGTTGCAGAAGACGATGAGCGTTCCATAACGGTATCTATATGTTGGCAGTCAGCGAATGGCCCAGTACAAGACTACCATCAGTGTCTCACAGGTAATTAACAGCAATGTTCATCAACTTCTCCTGCTTGGCGGTTCCTTTCTCGCACGCTTCCACCTTGAGCTTGTAGCTATGCCCATGGTCGTGGCGTTCAGCAGAAAGTGGACAACAGGAGCAGACTGCTCACTCATAGATTGCTTTCCTCAAGTTTTGAACGTCTTGCATCAAGTCAATTGCACGATCAGTCAGGCGTTTAGCGATCTTGCCGTGGGAGAGGACACCAACGAGCTGCAAGATCGTCTTGTACTCTCCTGCAAAACAGTTTCATCATCAAATCGCATGCAGAGTTAGACGTGAATACCTTGCAAGTACGCTTCTTCCTCGGACGGGCCATCGATCGAATCGTAGCTTAGCATGCTCATGTCCTCACTGACATCGGCACTCTCTTCCCCACTCCAATTCATGACAGTTGAAATTAAGCATGCAGTCACCATGCCAGTGGTCGTACGACCCCTGCCCATCTGACAGTTGAAGATAAAATCGCCTGCTTGCGAGTGTCCAAGTCGCACGCGATTCAAAAGCTGAAACAGTGCATCCGGAAGAGGTGCTTGCTCATCGGTCTGACTTCGGTGTTAGCCGGCCGGTCAACATGGTATGAGATTCCCTACAATTGCCACACGGTCATAGTCAATCTTTCAATAGGATGAGTCAGTTTGAGCACGAAACCCGTCAACCAGGGCCGCACCTTATACCCCTCGTTTGCTACGAGATCAAACACGTCCCGTGGCGTCAGGATATCTTCTTCCGAAACTGTTTCCCATATCGGTATGATTTTGAAGACACCAGGGCGCTCTTCTACTTCGTCATGAAGCAGAATGCGACCATAACCTTGTCGTAGTTCGCGAAGGACATCTGCCTTGAAGCGCTCCTCCATGGTCTCCACCATTGCGGTGGTGACTCCTGTAGCTCTGCAGTTGTGAGTTGGTTTCTACCTCGACCTGGAGGACGGATGGCCATACTCGACGTTTTCCAGGGGCTTGTCGAGCAGTCGTAGAACGTGCGGCCGACCATCAACATAAATGACTGGTTCCTATTCCACTCAGTGGTATACAAATATCACCAGGTAGAGAGATTTGACCGACCTCTCTCAAAGATGTCCAAAAGACCATATTCGTCCCCTGCGGACCGGCGTCTACCCGCGCGAGCGCTCTCCGTAACCTGTACAGATATCACAGCAAATTACGTTTGAATGTCAATCAAGACAAACCCTTGTACAGTAGGCATCCCACTGTGTGTGCCAGGTAAGCGGAGGTTGCAAGGCGTGAAGAAGTAAAATCACCTTCCGCAAACCATCTTTCCGTCGTTAGCACACTCGAGAAGGGTAACAGAGGCTTCTGGGAGGGGCTTTCCCGACGAAGCTAACAAGAGAGTCAAAGGTAGCCGACGGAAATTAGGTGATCCTTCGATCCGTCTGCCCCGTGAAACATGGATGAGTATCGCGTGCATCGCCACGATAACAAACGCACTCTGGGAGTGTCACTTTCTGCAAGTTCGAGAAGAAATCGCTCTTCAAGATCGTAGAGGCTGACAGAATGCTTCCAGATCGATTGGCGACGACTTGTTTGACTTCATCAGGGTGAGCAACACTATCTATCCGCTCCAATGGGACTAGTGCATTCAGACCGCCAGTCATGAGTTCCTTTTCGAACGTCTTGATGACTGTCATGGTTCATGAGCGCTTGTTGTTGACAATTGACAGATAAAAGTATACCTGGCCGGTTCTCGACGAACTTTTCAAAGGTCCCGACAGATCCCAGCGTATCGGCCTCTGTTGACTGTAAATAAGCCTGGAAGACGACAAGCTCAAAGTATCGTCGAAGGCTTTGTAGACCTAAGGCGCTGTCAGTCCGTACAAAGGCTCTAGGCCTTTCACAAACCTTTGGATGTGTGAACACGTTTCTGCTTCTCGTCTGTTGCTTGCTCTGCCTTTACGCGCTCTTCCTCGATAGAATCACGCAAATTCAGGACCATCGCACATCGATCGACGGCCTCGTCGACAGCGTTTTTCACTGCCGGGCCTTGACGGACGATGCGGAGGAAGTCTGAAATAGAGAGTGAGATACGTCAAAGAATGGATAGAGACACGACAGACTGTTCACGACTTGGTATGACGGTCGCCGGTTCACGAGCTCCTCGTCTGCTAACGAAACGGACGTCGAAATAGAACATGACCGAGTCAGCAACCGAGGTGATGCTTGAGCGAGCGGTCTACTTTGTTTCAGCCATTGTTGGATGAGAAGGATCAAAACCTAGGATACGGTAAGAAGACCTTCGTCTACTTAGAGTAATAGTTACTCACCGAAGTCTGCGTGCTCCTTCCTCGTCCCAGTTGGCAGTTCACGACAATTGCATTATTCATGAAGTCAGTGCGGGCTACTAGCTCGATGAGTTCGTTGATATCCGCCATGTCCGGAGTCCGCTCTGCGGTAATTGGGATGCGAGTATATTGCACTTCGATTCCACGGCCCGACTGTCGTGATCCCATGATATCCTTGAGCACAGCGACGTCCTCAGGTTGGACCTCTTCCCAGACAGGAATGACTGATCCATCTGGTGTTTCTGTGTGTAGTAAAAGCCTTCAAGGGGGCCGAACATTAACATAGTCAGCCCGCAAGCACTAAAATGTCATGTCATACCTTCCTTCAAATTCGTTCAGTTCCGTGATCACATCTTCTTTGAGCCGTTCTTCGAGCACTTCTAAACGTGAGGCGGAGATCCCTCCATAATCTGAACTCAATGAGATAAAAGCACTGTCTAGGTAGACAGAAAAAAAAAACCTTTCATGTTCCTCAACGAGAACCGTTCTCGCCTCAAACAGTAGGGTGCACCATTGATGTACACAATAGGTTCCTCGCGGAGGGTAACCCATACCACTTTGTTAGTGTATGGGTGCTGTTCCTTGACCAACTCGACCACATGATCAATTGCTGATTCAGTTGGTTGCCCACACGCATAGATGTTCGTGCCGGGGATGTTTCTGAAGTTGATGACGCCGCGAACAGATTGCAAGACACGTTGCGACTCCGATAACCATTGATCGGATTTCAGGAGAGTGCTAACAGCATTTTTAACAAAGAATTCGATGAAAAGAGATTGACCCACCTTTCTCTTAGAATGATGCCACTGCGGTTCTAGACATGGAGCATTCACGATCTGCCTCCCTCTCATGAAGGTTGAGCCTCACCTTGATCACGTGGTCACTGTATTCATCCCCGAGTAGCTGGCCGCCAGCAATCTCGACATCATTCCTTTGCCCAGCAACACGCGACTTGTCCTCTGTCCCTGAGCGAGACAAAAGCGAAAGATCGTTTATGGGGGCAAACACGTTCAACCGAGAACCCCTCGACTTCCTTAGAAACGTGACCTGACTAGGCAAGATAAGGATACGAGATTTAATGCAGTGATCAGGTACTAAATAGGCCTACTTCCAGATCTCTGTCCTTGCCTTGCGAGTTTCAAATAAGCAGCGGCAAACAAAAAATGAACTCGCGGACGGACCTCAAGCCAGTCTGAGAATGTTTGGCTAAAGTCAGGAACAGAGTCAACATAGCTTGCGAATGCAATCATGAAGAAGCTGTATTAGCAAGCGTCAGGTTCGGAACTCGATCCTGCCTATGGGTCACCCACTATTTCTCAAGAGCTTTCCCCGCTTTATCTAGGATGTCTTCCCTTTTGGCACTGTCATCATCGGGGGTGGTGAGTGAATACTGCACCCGATGCACCAGTATATCTTCTCGTAGGTTTACGACATCATCGCCTATGTCAACAGGCTCCGGTCAGTATAGCTTCGTTTACACCAAGAAGAAATTGATGATATCAGTAAACGCACAAGTATCAATAACACGGTCGACTAGTTTCTTCGCTTGAAGGCCACGGTCCAGGCAGCCCAGGAGGCTGAGGATAACACCATAGTTCCCTTGGTGTGCCTTCCGTAAATTCTCCAGTAAGATGGGCTGTGACATAAGTAAGGCGATAGCTGATTGTGAATGCAAGCCTAAAATGGAACATCGGCTGAATCCGGTACGGTGCTAACTGGGAACAGGAGAGCACGTACGTTGTTGCAAGACATAAGTCAACCTGAGAAGAGATTTGTTCAAGTCCTGTTGGGCGCTGGCATTTTCCAACGCTTGAGCAAGCTTCATATCCGTTGGGGGCTAAACGAGGACCGTTTAGATCTACCAAAGAGCTCTACGTGGATCAGATCACCTGACTTCTGGGCTGCAGTCAAGGATTAACGACCTTGAAAAATAGTAATCAAGTAAACCCCTCACGGTACCGATACCCGGAGTGCCACTTCCTTGCCTGGCGTGGCCGGAAGGGAACAGGAAGGATGGCTTGACAGCATACGGGTCGTCTAAACCCCGGGTGAGGAGAATTCTTCGGCGGACAATCAAGGCGGCAACCATAGCAAATGTGGTCCGGACGGCGCCCATGCAAGAGCTGAAGACGAGAGCGCTCTTGACAGGATCGGCATCTTTGATGACGCGAAGGTAGGCATCCAGGTAGTTGTCCTGTGCCACCGGTTTCAAGCCGGTTCATGACAAGGAAAGAAAAAATACCTCTATTGGCCGATCGGGAGAGATGGGGATGCTGTATGGGGTTAGTACGTCAAATGACGTGGAAAATAGAAGTAAAGACATGCCGATGATACTGGAGGATGTGAGTGCAACATGAAAATAGCGATGATGTGGCTGACCTCGACGGTCCATCCAACCGAGCGCATGCCTTCCCAGAGCTCACGCGACGTCCTGACGTTGACGTTATCCACGTGCGTCCAGGTCGGTAAGATCGCACCATCACCGCTCTCGGCCACTGTGAGTGCAGCGTCAGCAATAATCATGACGCGGCAGTGTTCCGAGAACGCACCGACTTCGTTGTGGGTTAAAAGAAGACCACCATACCTATTTAATTAAAAATGAGACCGAAATCAGTTCAGTGCAGCACATCACATCCTACTTGGTCGCTTCCTGGAGGATGTCGTGCTTCAACCGATCCTCGATGGCCTCCAGATTTTCCGCCCTGTCAGACAGGGCAAGTGTCTTACGCGGTTCAGATACGTGCCGCAAGACAAACGGACGGCCAGATATGTAAACTATTCCAAAGGCAGATGGGTCAACCGGGGACACAGTACTACGCCGACTCACTAATGGGCTCTTCTCGTGTTGAGAACCAGACAACGTGGGAGGGATCGCGCGTGCCAGGTCGGCATCTAAGCGCGGATAGTATAGCCCGAAGACCTTGCGTGCGAGGCTGGGCAACGCCGAACACATTGAGGTTAGCTTGGCGAGGCGCCCTGAAATTCGGCGCCCCATGGACGTTCAAATCTAGATCCAGGGCACGTCCTTGCGAGCGCCGCGGATGAGCACTGATGAGACCCTGGATAACGACGACTGACCGGAAGGATAATAGTCGGTTTTCAGAATGAACCCTCTCGACAATACACTCCCGGTTCTAGTCTTGACAATCGACGGCTCCGCACGTTTGAGGTTGCCCAGGAGATCAAGAGGCGGCACGCCATCTTCGGTTGGAGTAGCGACCGCGGTTTTGCAGCGCGTCGTGTCTGACAGGATGGGTGACGGTGATGCAGAATTGCCGAGCCGAGCGGGCGGAGCTGGTGCCATGGGATCAGGTCCGCGCTGGGGCGCTTTGGAGTCCTCCAGGAGAGGATTTGACATTGGTTCCAGATGGCTGATATAGTGAGTGTTATCGAAAGGCCGTTAATAAGATGATAAGGAGGACAGAACCAGCGTGTCGGTCACGTGTTTCAGATCTTTGCCGCAACCCCCGGACGCGAAATATCCTCATGGTGCACTGCCTTCCGGTTCTTTCTTCTAGACCGACCTCTGGACGCCACGCGCCACCAGATCATGCCAAAACCATCCCCTGTAAGTACATCTCTGGCCAGCGTTCCTGACCAATGCATCGCTATATCACTCCTCATAACCTTGCTGTGAAAACCATGACGTGTTTCTCTGCCACGCACATGTCCAAACTGGTTTGTGCTGATTCCGCCGATGCGGAGTCTCACTACCACCGTTGGGGAGTGCTGTTGTCGTTCCCAGTCATTCGGCAGAGTCGAATCAGGCAAGCCTCGTTTCGGTGAAATGAATACAGTGCGACTCTTTTATAGGTCTCCCAGCTGCAAGCCATGCTGTTACATTCACCTAAGTATAAAACCACCAATTGCCTCGGAGAAAGGTAGACGACAATGTCATCCATACCCCTTTCTACGCTTTTCCCTATCTTCACTTCTTTCGTGATCGTCCTTTGTGCTCGTTATCATGCAAAGCACGGATCACTTCGTGCACAGAACTTTCCCCCTGGTCCCAAGGGCCTGCCATTCTTCGGAAATGTATTCGAGATAAATGCATCCGAACCCTGGCTTACCTTCACTCGATGGGCATCAGCATACGGTCCGTCTCACCCTTGCACAAAAATTTTCGATAACCATGTTTGCCACGTGTCCAGGCGAACTAGTGTATTGTACTCTTTTTGGACGACAGATACTTGTCATTCAGAATATAGACGTCGCCAAAGCGCTTCTCGAACAGCGATCGAGTGTATACTCAGATCGACCCCCAGTCAGGATCCACAAAGAGTACGTTCAGCTCAGATCCTGGATCTTCTGACTGACCAGTCTGATTAGTGTCGGGTCGGAGTTCAACACCGCACTGCTCCAGTACGGGGAGAAATGGCGACTACATCGAAGGCTGTTCCACCAGGCATTTCGTGCTGATGCTGCGCGGGATTATCTCCCGATCCAGTTGCGGAAAGCCCGCCAGTTGATAATGGGTGTTCACAACTCGCCTGATCGCTATCAGCGGCAAATCGAGCTGTAAGCCTCACCACGTATCACTCATTAATCCGTGCTTACCACTGAGAACCGTTGCTACTCTAGTTATGCTTCTGCCGTAATCATGTCCGTTGTCTACGATTATGAAACTACCCCGAATGATGATCCACTGGTGTTGGCGGCGGAAAAGGCAATCGAGGGCTTTGTAAAGGTTGCAGGACCTTCAACCGCTGCAATCTTGGAGGCCTTCCCTTTCCGTTAGCTTCGATTTCCTGGCCTGCGCTGGCTTTCTGCTAACAATGATTCTCAGTGCTCAAACTTCCCGTCTGGTTTCCCGGTGCAACTTTGAAACGCATGGCCATACAAGCCAGAAGCAATTTGCATCAGATGATGGACGTTCCATTCCGATATGCTCGTGACCGAGTGGTGATGCCATCCATTTATTTCTGTCGCTCTATCAATCTTCTCATCCCGTTTGTGGCTCGTTTCAGATGACCTGTATTTCCGGACCATGCATGGTATCTGAGTCCCTAAAACGCTTCCCCGAATCTAATTTAGAAGGCTTCGAGCTCGCATTGAAGGCTTCTTCTGCCACAGCCTTCATCGGTTAGTTGATCTATATATTGGTTTGCTGCACCACCTGACGCGGAACATGAATAGCTGGCGTTGAGACAGTACGTGCGCTACACCAGCCCTTCGTTCATTCTCTCAGGTGCAGAACAGACAGCATCCACCTTAATCGTGTTCGTCCTGGCGATGATACGTTATCCGCAAGTTCAAGAACGTGCTCAAAAAGAAATTGACGCCATCGTTGGAACACAGAGGCTTCCCCATTTTGATGACCGCTCTTCTCTGCCTTACGTTGATGCGATTCTACGTGAGACCCTGAGATGGCATCCTGTCTTCCCGCTAGGTAAGGAGGTGTGTGGTTGCGTCGATCACTACTCAATTAGACTACCCAAGGCCTGCCCCACTACACGACCAAGAGTGATGTATACGAAGGCCAATACATCCCAGAAGGTGCGAACTTTTCTTTTCATTCATTTGCATTCTGACAAGGTCTAGGCTGCGTGGTGTTGGCAAACCTTTGGTATGTTTGCCGGAGCACAGCACTGCATGATATGATTACTTATCGCTCATCCGTTACCAAGGGCAATGTCTAGGGATGAAGCGAGATACCCAAATCCCGCCGAATTCATTCCAGAGAGGTTTATCGATCAGGATGGCCAACTCAACAACGATTCTGTGGCGTTGGCCTTTGGTTTCGGACGTCGAGTGTGGTAAGATGCTCCCATCAAAATGTGACCATTACACGACTCAATCAGTCGATCACTTTTAGCGTCGGTCGGTACTTTGCAGACGCCTCATTATGGATAGCCATCGTTCATCTTCTCGCCATGTTCAAGTTCATGAAACCGGTAGATGAGAATGGGGTTGAGATAGATCCGGACCCCAAATGGTCAACCGGACTGATATCGTGGGTACATGTCTCTGACCTCGGAACTCGAATGACTCATGGTCGTCCCCAGACATCCTCTCGAGCTCAAATGTCGTGTTTTCCCTCGTCTTCCTGGGATGGACGCGGACAGACTGAAGGAGATGGTTCAGTCCAGTGATTGAAGATGACGCTGATGGATCTCTCATATGTACTACGGGTTGTCATTATACACTTGCCAGACGTTGAATCTTAGATGGCCTCCCTCAGTTCCCTGATAGTTGGACTGTCAGACCTTGTCCTACCAATTCGCGGGATCTATAGGCCTTTACACGAGTAGAAGAATTACCATAGTGTTGACTGGATGAGCAAATGACGATCGGTGATTAAGCCAACCGCCGATGTTATCTACGCGAGAAGACTTGCTGGCTGCACCTTCAAGTTATACGCGTGACTCGGAGGGAAGCAGCGTTCGATGTCTTTGTGGTTCAGCTTGCGCGCGTCTACAGCAGTCATTACGACCACCAGCAGGCTTATCCCTCTGAAAGCAATGTCGACCAATTCGCCGGCAACTCGAAGGATAGAGAGGATAAGGAAATGCGCAGACTGACATGCACGAAGACGTACGGCTAAGGAAGTCTGGGTACCACCGCGTGGTGGTTTAGGATCAAAGCCAGTGGCTCCACAAGGTAAGCAAAGAGTCTTCTTGATGAATCCACATATCCAGATAGTTTATCGGATCAGTCGGTCAACGATTGTTTCTTTAGATGGCTTCCTGGTCACACGACCACCAGAAGGGTACGGCCGCTGTGGATGAGTCAGTGATGGTTTTTGGGATACCGTGAATCGATGGGGGATGATGATGATGGCATGGGTTCATGATTGGGTCGAGCGAATTTTGTTACCGCCCCGAGTCGTTGTTTAGTTGACACCCTAGCCTGGATGTATGGCAAGCGTCTTAAGACTTTGCCGCGTTCGAGTTGAACCGGGGTAGCTGCCACCTGAAACTAAAACAGGGTATGATAGACCGTGTTGCGCCAAACATTCATCTCGGGCTCTTCGCTTCTTGACCACGACCAGTCATGTCCTCACCATCCAAGCCCGTCAACATTCGCTCTGGCTCTCCTCCCACCTTCAACTCGGACACGCTAACCCCTTCTGGCACTCCTGGTACTCCAGACATCCGGGCTCTTCGCGCTCAGTACGCCGGAACTCCACCAGTGCCCAACATTCCAGCACGACACACGCCTCCGGTCGACTCCCATTCAAGCGGGTCACCGAGCAATGTTCTCTCTGCAAATGAGCTATCGGCGAGACTTCACCGTCCGTCTTATAGCGCAATTAGCGCAAGGCGCCCGACGAGCGCCGCTGCCTCGCCGAGTATCGTCGATAATACCATACAAGACCTCGACGACCTTCCTGCCGAGGACAAGGCTAGAGTCCTTCGACGCCATCTCCTTTTTCACGGAGAACGCCGCACCAGTCGCACGGACTTGCGTTCCGCAGACGGCTCTGATCAAGACGCTCCCTACCTAGACGAACCTTCTGGGGAATCCTCACCTCACCGGGCCCCAAGAGAAACTTCAGAGACATTCCCCATACCATACCATGCCCCAGGTGCTGATGTTACGTGAGTTCGTCACATTACAAGCTCCGGCCGTGATTAATCCCTTCATTCTTGAGCCATGATATATACAAATGGCATGCGGACCAGAAACGACAAGCCGGTCGTCCCCGTGCCTCATCATTCGCCGGATCTGTTGCGCCGCCCGACCCTGCGTTCGAACACATCCACGAGCCCGGTGGTTTCAGGCGAAACTATGTGCTCCTGCAAGCGAACGAGCAGGGCAACGTCGAGATGCGACCAACGAACAATTTCATCGACTTCCTTTACATCTATGGTCAATTTGTGAGTGAATTGCTTGATCATCAGGATCCTCTCTTACATCCGTGTTAGGCTGGAGAAGACCTCGAAGAAGACGACGACAGAGCCGAGGATGAGGAAACTGTTGATCAACTCGCCCAGTCTTCAACCTCAACCACGGCGAACGAGACCCAACCATTGTTAAAGTCAACTGATCGCTCGCTCTCTCGGTCTAGACGACGAGCCGCGTCTGTCAGCGCTCATGGTGATGCAACCGTACCACAGGCCGTACTGATGGTGAGTATCGTATGCAGCTTCCAAGGCATATCTGATGTCAACTTTTTCCAGCTTCTCAAGTCATTCGTAGGCACCGGTGTGTTGTTCCTCGGGAAAGGGTAAGTATTCTGGATTCATTTTTTTTTTCTCGGTGATCCCACAAACCGAACAGATTCGCCAACGGAGGGCTCCTCTTTTCCGCCATCACTATTGCAGTCGTTGCTTTAGTTTCTTTATATTCGTTCCTACTTCTGGTCGAAGCGAAATTTGTTGTCTCTGGTTCCTTTGGAGGTGAGTGCTTCCCAACCGCCAAGTCAACATAATATTCACGTAAATCTCCAGACATTGGTGGCGCGTTGTACGGACCATGGATGCGATATGCAATTCTCTTCTCCATCACAATTTCCCAAATTGGATTTGTCACAGCATACACAATCTTTGTCGCGCAAAACCTCGAGGTTAGTCTATTTCCTTAAATTGATATCGTCCTTTTGTAACCCTTTTCCAGTCAGTTGTTTCAGCAGTCACCCAATGCACAAGCAAGCTTCCAGTCCAATTCTTTATCCTCATTCAGCTTGTCATCTTTCTGCCGTTGTCCCTTGTCAGGAACCTAGCGAAACTCAGTACAACTGCCCTCGTTGCAGATGCTTTCATCCTTGCAGGTTTAATTTACATCTTTGGAAGTGAACTGTCCATCATCAATCAGAAAGGTATCGCGACGGTTCAGTTGTTCAATCCACGAGATTTCCCTCTATTCATCGGGTGAGTCTCAGTTGTTCATGCGTTGGCTTTTTCCAAGTTTTTGATGAGGTTGTAAAAGCACTGCTGTTTTCTCGTTTGAAGGAGTGGGCTTGGTATGTCCTGCGCTACATATGTTTACCTCCCAGGTATAGACGAACCGTCTAGGTTATTCCAATTACGGATGCCATGCGGGAACCTCGCAAGTTTCCCCGGGCGTTGACTGGCGTCATGATTGGAACACTCGGTACACTTTGTCTCACGCTACCTATCGCCGCATGATACTTACCGATTGACTCAGTGCTCTTTGGTGGAGCTGGTGCTCTTGCGTATTTGACCTTTGGATCGAAAGTGAACGCTGTTGTCCTTGTCAACCTTGACCCGAAGAATAAATTCACGCAGGCAGTAAGTTAGTTCGTTCCAAGACGTCTCATGACTTGGCCAACTTGGTGACACAGGTCCAATTCTTGTACTCTGCGGCGATTCTCTTGTCTATCCCCCTTCAATTCTTCCCAGCTGTGCGCATCCTAGAGAATGGATTGTTTGTGAGGAGCGGCAAGCGAAATCCGCGCGTGAAGTGGTTGAAGAACCTTTTCCGTGCTGGACTGGTGATGGTTTGCACGGCGATTAGCTGGGCGGGTGCGCAGGACCTCGACAAGTTCGTCGCGTTGATTGGCAGTTTTGCTTGGTAAGTTCGGTCACCAACATACGCACCAGATAATGACGCGATCCACAGCATCCCGCTATGTTTCATATACCCTGCGATGCTGCACTACAAGGCAGTGGCCAAGACCCCGATGGAGAAGTTTAAAGATATCTTGTTGTGTGCCTTTGGGGTGGCTGCCACGATATTCACAACTGCTCAAACTATCAAGGCAAGCTGTCTCACACGTGCCAAGGATGATGGTTCTGACCGTATGTCTCAGCTCATGGCTCAGCCAACTGTACCAGCTCCTGGAAGGTGTTGAGCACTCGAGGCCAACACGAACGTGAGACGGATCTAGAATGGGTTGTCGTTACCATTAGAATGTTCTCCTTCTCGTGTAATTAATACCTGGCAGCTCTGTTGCCGTGGAATCGTCCAATTTGGCGATGCCAACTGTGGTCCGTCGATTCTCCGCCCATATAGGAGGGAACAAGAAAGAAGAAGGCTATATAAACAAGGCGATAGAGGGTCGTATTGGTGAACCTGTGCAGACTCGGTCGATCGCCGTATCTCTGAAATGACTCGCGCGCGTCGTGTGATTGGTAACTTGACCACCAACCCTGCGCGACGTGGGCGCGAGCTAGCCATACATATCACCTCTGGCTCTCAGGTTCAGAAGCCCTGGAATCAGTGGGTGAGTCAAGTGCAATTTGGTGATAAAGAGGCGCAGCGGTAACCGACGGGAATTGGGGCAATGCGGAAAACGTGTAATCCCTGGAACAAGGTTCGCAGCGGAACACCTCACCGAAGCCACGCTGGAAATCCTACATAAAGTCCCTTGGATGATTGTCCCTCGCTTTCCTGCTGGAATCCTTCCCCCCCCGTCCCTCTTGCAGGTCTCGAGCTCTGGGCGACCAAAGTGTGTACCATGTCCGTATTAGCTGACGATGCCTCCCTTAGTCAGTCCCGGGTTCGACGAAAACCTGCACCCAGCCTAGAGCTGGATGCCCGCTACCCGACACCAGACCCCGATGATCCTTTTGCTCCGCTCTCTGTCCTCCGAAGTCGCACCGCCAGCACTCTAAGCAGTACCGCCGCCCCTCTCTCCTTCCGCGGGGATTCCACCTCCCACCTCCCAACCCTCCCTTACACCGGGGGCAGATATCCACCCGACATATATCAGGCATATCATAGCCATGACGCTCCTTTGGTCACATCTGAATCACCCACGCCATCGGGTAGAAATTTGGGTTTTATGACGGCATCGTTCACCTCCAACATCTTGGACGCACCCACCATTGGCCTGAAGCCCCTTGATTGCGCTCCCGAGTACTCACGCCCTGCCCCAATCCAGCGTAGACGCTCCCGCTCGGCTGTGTCGAGAAAAGAAGCTCGGCTTACGGTCCCCATCCCGCCCAAAAACTCGCCATATGGACATTCGAAACTCCAATCTTACGTTCTCGCCAATGCGCTATCGTCCACTCCTGCGCTCACCGCGGAGCCTCTCGCCATATCCCCCACTTCGTCTGTCGGACGGAGCAGCGAGAGCGTACATTCCTTCTTTTCGCGGGTTCACTCCGATGCCGGTTGTCCTCCGTCCTCTCCGCTTCGTCTAGCTGCCTTTTCAGCCGACGACCATGTGACGCCGAGTAAGGCAAAGAAGTTTGCGCGGCTACTCCCCAAGAAGATCGGGAGTCGCCTAAGCCTGACACAGTCTACTGACAACTTGGCCCTGAGTCAGCCAAATGCTTCTTATATGTCATTTCCCCATCTCCCAACCGAACCCAAACCCAAACACATCTCAGAAGAGAACACCTTCCATCCACGTCGCAAGTCGACGACGCTCTTCCCGGCTGAGATCGCCACTCGTTTGCATACCATGGACGTCTCAAGCCCTATTCGCGACTCGAGCACTGGCTACGTTTACGAG
>JBBPOC010000487.1:0-16651 GCA_038091235.1 Tylopilus rubrobrunneus | reverse complement strand
CCGTCTGAGAAGCGAATAAGAGACATAGACGGATCAAAGAAAGGGGAACGCACTGGTTGGTGACGTAGCGTTGGATGAACTCCTTGCGCCAAGTCTGCTCGGTGCGCTTGAGAAGCAAGATGCGCTGGTTGTCGAGCTCATGCTCTGGGTTGATACCGAGAAACTGGGTAAGGAAGGCGCGGAGCCAAGTGTTGTCGTCGTCTACGTGCTCACAGAGACGTTTGCAGGTGTGAGCAAGAGCAAGAAGGGAGGGGAGGGGGAGGTAGCAAGTGATGTGGGTAAGAGATTCTTGGGGAAGACGGAGGAGAGGAGAGCCATGTTGTATGTAATCTTGGGTGTGGTTGTTTTGCAAAGATTTGTGAATTCGAACGGATAGTTTTGGGAGAGAATGTGGAGATCGTGTTAGCATAAAATAGCAGGGAAATTCACAAAGTCAGTTGCGATCGCAGACAATCGATGTCGCCTGCGAGTGAGCGGTGCGGGTCAAAACACTCTACCGTCCCAGTCGTCTTCTTTTGACACCCACCTTAGGTAAGCAAAAAAAAACCAAAAGTGAGGTCATGCCAGGACTCGAACCTGGGTTTTGGGAAGATATCATCAGAATCCCAAGTGATAACCGCTACACTACAAGACCATTGTTTGCACTAGTGTCGTTTCTCCCCATGATCATTTTTAACGGTTAATACTTCCAGTGGCGCTTCAAGTTGCCTAGCTCAAGTTAGCGATCAGTCGGACGACCTTTTCTCAATGTCAGGTTTCGCCCTCAGTTCTCGACCACCACAGTCCATTGGCAATTACCGGCACAACTTTCCAGGATGGCAACCCAGGAGTTCCAGCAAGCAGGCCAGTCAATGTACCTACCTTCGTTTGGTGCGTTCTTTACCAAGGATGCGAGCGGCCGACTGACCCTGACTCGCACTATTGACACGTTACTATAGGTCATGCTTGTCTCCACGATCGATCTGCAATGTTGACCGAGATTGTTGCCGTGCAAGTGGTTTCTGCCAGGCACTCGGTCGTACTACTAGCTGGAAGTCTCAGGCTCTTTGAGCTACATCTCAGCATTCAAGCAACCAAGATCCGAGGACTTGAAACGCCGGCTTATCGGTACCAAGCCACCATGTCAGCGAAGATTTCCAGACAGTCACTTTTGATCCGTTAGGGTTGTCCTCGCAGGCAAATTTCCTCATTCCGATCAACTTCTTACACGCCTCAACATAGCCTCTACAAAAAGTTCCCATTCCCTGAAACCTGTCAAGTTGCCGATCCTGATTACCACGGGTCGGACAATTGCTGGGAGGTGGGATACATTCTCGAGAGACTCGCTTACTACACTATTCAAAATGTCTGTCCGTCGTTACCCCACTCGGAGGTTTAGTCTCACTGGCCTTTCTACATTGTATTCTTACTGACATGCACTATGCAAAGTAGTAGCAATCCGAACCATACGATGGGGATACTCAATTTTCTGCTTCTGACGCTCTCTGGGCATTCCACTCAATGTGTTTTTGGGAAATTTCTTATGTAAACACAAAGTGCATTCCACCCCAGGCTCCTTTCCACCAATGCTTCGAGTGTGAGGGTGACATGCTAGGGTGCATGGGGCAGGCAAATCTGAGTGGCTATACACATATTCTAACCCCACCAACCTTATGTCCCTCACACTCTCACTGATGGCTGGTGTAAAACATTGGTAAACAATGTCAGCCACAGCAGTTGGAAAAGTGGAACATGAAAAAAACTACAATACACCAAAATCAGGGTTAGGAAAATACATCAAATATTTGCAGATATTTGCATGACCATGCATCAGGCTCATGGCATACTGCATGAAAGATTTGTTTGCAAAACCTGGCTGTGATGGAGGACTCCATCTTTGAAGCTGTGGTGAAAACTCTTCAGCATCATGGTGTTACACTCTCAGATTTTTGCCTGGATTTACCTACCCCTCTTTGTGGTCAATCTTGTAATAAGGAGTCACTCACAGTGATATTTATGTGGCTAGCAGTCTCAGAATTGTATGGCAGCTTTGGTGAGCACTTGAGCATTCTGCTTTCCAAGCAGACTTAAAGGGGTAATCACTATCTGAATTCCACTTGCATGGAACAGTGGGGGTATCCAGAAGGTGAGAGTTTTGCCCATGCCAGTCCCAGCAGTGCAGACAACATCACATCCCCTCAGCAATGCATGTGTGACCTTCAGTTGCCAAAGGCATGGCTGAACACCAAACCTTCATTGTGTAAGTTCTCAGATCCCAGAGAGTGATGGCAGCTGCTGATGTGCTTCCTGATTGGACAGCAAAGATGCCAACATCCAAGAAGCTGCTACCAGTCTGGGCTAACTACTCTGCAAATATTCAATGTATTTTCCTAACCCTGATTTCGGTGTATTGTAGTTTTTTTCATGTTCCACTTTTCCAACTGCTGTGGCTGACATTGTTTACCAATGTTTTACGCCAGCTGTCGGTGAGAGTGTGAGGGTTAAGAAGTTAGAATATGTGTATAGCCACTCGGATTTGCCCGCCCCTATGCGCCCTAGCATGTCGCCCTCACACTCGAAGTGTCGGTGGAAAGGAGCCTGATTCCACCCCAGTCCACTCGTCTCCCCGACTCTCAGGCTGCTCCTGATGTGGTTGCTTACATGCGTCATCCTGTCCGTGCTATTTCTGTTGACCTCTCAATCACTGACTGCTTTATAGCTCCGGACGGCTTGCCAAGAGTGTGATTATCAATTATTTGTGAGCCCGGAGGTTTCAAGTTCAATATCTCCCTCCCTGGGAAGCTGGATGGGCCAAACGGAGCGCTGATATGGGATATTGATCCCACCCAATCTGTTTATCTACTTCGACAAGCTCGTCGAAATCACATTGCACGTTGACAGTGCATCTGGTCGTCCGGTAAGTGAACTATACATGGCACGAAGAGGTCCGAGATTGAATTTTCCGAACATCCTAGACATCGTGTATGAACTCGTCGTACGAGGTTCTGGGAGCATGCGCTCGGTCGCGATAGGATCGGCTGCGCGATCGGGCCCCTGCGCGGTGCCAAATATGAAAGATGGATCCTTTCACATCGTCCTCGTCGTCGAGTGTAACGATGAAATACGTATTGCTGCCGATGGCACCAGCTGAGGGACCAGACAATCCAAGGTGCGTGGTGGTGATGAGTGCATGAGCGGGGAACTCACGCATCTCAGCGGACTGGCGGACGGTTTTATGTCGTCGGGGACGGGACGGCGGCAGGCTCGTGGGGGTGTAGAGGCGGGCACGGCGGACCGGTTTGCAGAGTTGGGAGCGGGCTACGGCCACTCTACTTGACTGAAGACAAGAGCTGAGAAACGCTCCCTGGGATGCCCACAGCTGAGGGCATGGCGTTGGATACCCTTGAAGTGTATGGCACGACAGGGTCATCTACGTTTCGGGACGATCTAGAGGCTGCATTGAAGCGAACTTCAGCAGGCGAGACACGTGGATTTCACCGGTAGACCACGGCGAGTGGGTATGGCCCGTGTATTTCGCACCGTCTGTGGCTGGCATTCGTCATACTGGCGTTGCAGGACGCGTTCCGCTTCGGCGCGCTCGCGGTCGCCGCGATTGACCCCACGATGTCGGCCTTCCTATGGGACACTCTGAAGATCCGGGTGGACGTCGTCGCGTCTAAGCCGACGCTGGACGCGCTTTGTAGTGGCGCCGTTCCTGTGCACATCGTATGTGGCATTTCATTCCTTTGTTCAAAGTCCAACTGGTTTTTTTTTGTCACTGACAGAAGCTCCCGACCAGGTTGGTCGCTGGAACTTCGAACATACCGGTCGCCGCAGGAGACTCGGGCTCGGGTCAACCAACTCAAACAGATTTATTCCTGACCGTTCCATTGACTTTACCAGTAGGCCGGTGCGCTGTTTCAGTACTCGTTCCTGTCATCGGAGCTAAGAAAATATAGGCGTGTACATCATTGAATAGAGAAAATAATATGTCCATTTCGACTGCTAGCGACGATGTAGCCCGTGTGGTGGTCAGATCAGGTTGGGGAGGGGATCTGATGGTTATCAATCTGTGGAACTTATACTCGGCGCGTATTTACAGGCCAGTCTCGAAAGGGTATGATGGATGTTTCAGAGTGGACACGGGAAAGGTTGACAGAAGCTGGTAATCATCAGTAGCTTGTTGCTAACTGGTAATGAGGTAGGGAACGCACTTCTGACCATCAATTTACACGAAGTCTTTCTCCGTCAGAAGCTGTCCTTGCAAGATTTTCCCCATGTGTGTCTGTGCGAACGGTCGCCCTCTGCTGCGAATGGCAAGCAGCGCCATCACCCAAGGAAGCGGTGAATCCGAGAACGTGATTTCGTTCTCTTCAAAACTTCCAGGGATCTGGAACATATTTCGCTTCATTACCGTGCCATCGGGGGCGTCTCTTGTAGGGACGCCAAGGAAACGACATAACCGAAGGTATGATTCGTAGTCTCTGAGATAAAGCTGTCCGGCGAATACGTTGAGCTGGTCGATGAGGGCCCATGGTGGAGTCCAATCAGAAGGAAGGGGAGGGATGGTATAAAGTTTGAGATTGTCGGATGGCTCCATTCGCAGGGACGTGCGGGGTACATACAAATGGAGGTGAACGTGTTCGCTCACCCTGATATCAGGCATCAGGCGGTCGGCTTCAAATGGGCTCAGCAGAACGAGCACTTGGTCACGGTCAGCTTTGCGGCGGGAGAGGATCCACTGGACAGGTCGGAGATATTGATCCATGGTTCCTCGAGTAGATTCAGGCTTGATCGTCTTTGAGAAGTCCACCGTGGCCAGAATAGATGGACTCCAGACATCCACTTCACGAGTAGCAGCAGAACTCTTTCCTAGCGTTGTGAAGACAGGAAGAAAGGCGCTGCCAGAGTACAATGAGGGAACGTCACCAGTCTTCACGAAGGAGACGACGTCCGGATGAAGGGAATGTTCTGCGGGCTCCGCCTTTGGAGGTAGCTCCACCTCTCGTTCACGCTCCCGCTCCCGAAGGACCTCCCGCTCTTGTTCTTCGTCCATTTGTGCACTGGGAAGCGACAAGACGCCAAGGATCTTGCACTGTTGGCGAATCGCTGGATCCAGTTCCGACAAATCGCTTTGGGTGTCTTGAATCGCTCTGGGGGAATAAAGGTCCTCCAGGGATCCCAGATCTGGCTTGACCCAGGCATCCGACAACTGCTTTGGTGTGATATTGTTGTTACTACAGAAGCTCTTCCAAGCGTCGGATCTTGATTTGTGGCTCATTCCTTGTTGTGCCCAGTGGGGAGCTCGCTGTTGGATGTCGTTCCAGGTTTCACGTATTGCCCAGCATAAGATGTCCACGGTAGAAACAGGCGTGCTTCGGTCTGTCTTTCCGGTTACGACACGGATGTTCCAGTCAACTTTAAGTGGAGCAAAAAACATGACCGAGTGACCCTTTCCCAATTTGCGCATACGCATGCAACCTGAAACCAGCAAGCTATCAGGTCCAAAGATTGAGTCGCGCTGTCGCACGAACCTTGAACCAGGGCATCTTTTGTCACTTTAGGACCCAGAGTAACGGCTGCTCGTGACCCGACGGGAAGCTTGATGTCGGTGCCCCTTGTGTGGGCATGATCCAGATAGACAACACAACGGTCCAGTTGCTGAGAAAGCGCGGATGATGACATTGATGATGTAGTGCCGTTCCGGGTTAGTATTTTCAGTTCATCATGACGGTTGAAATAGATCGCGCCAGTAGCATCAGGAGTGATTTCAAGCCAAGCCTTAACCACTTCCTCATTGGAGAGATCGAGTATCTGTGAGCCAACATCCAGCAATACACGGATCCGGGGTTGCTGCTCTGCGATCAGTCGGAGGAAAGCTTGGGTCATCCATCGTTCGTTGCTCTTGTGAGTCACCATATAAGAGCTATTTTCGGGGAGAAGTAAATAGGCGAGGACTCTGGCATTAGTTCCTTGTTGATTGTCGAGGTCGTGCTGAGTGACAGACAAGGGAAACAGCCATCGACCGTCATTTGTACCCGAAAATCCTGAAGCTTAATTAGCATTCGAAGTGGTTTATTAGTACAAGCTCGCTCACCAGTTATAAGCTTATCTCGCTTTTCCCCCAAATCCCAGCTAGACGTGGACATTTTGTAAGGAAATTCTTTCGCCTCTTTCGGGAACACCATTCTTGCAAGGTAGAAGTTTATGACTGCCATATTCCGAGCGAAATGTGGGGTTATGACATTCTCCCACTCGATTAATGACCGAAAGTTAACTTCATTTAGTTCGCGAAGGGAGACTGGCATTGACTCGTACTCTTCGATCCACAGTGCGTACTCCGCGGGGGGGTTATCTTGATCCATCAGGATTTCGAAAGCGATTTCCAGTTGAGACCGGCTGAGACCGGAGTAGTAGTAAGATAAACATGTAAGAATGATCGTGAGATCCGGATGGCCGAACTGGGTATTAGGTGTTGGCACATCCTTGGCTCGATACGGGACTGCGAGCATTGAAAAGTTCAGGGGGTTCCTAGCGTACCTTGGTTCTGGCACCTGCAAAGCATGACCGTAGTCAACACGCCATCTCCGCTCCGAAAGAGCAAACGGGAGGATATTGGAAGTCAGGAGGCCACGAAGTAGCAGGAGTCCATTCCAAAGCTGGTGACTTTGGCGAGAACCTTTGGCGTATTCTTCCACCCTTTTCACCGTGTCCGGAACTTGAAGTACATTCTCATCCGACAAGAAACTGCGAATCGCATTTTTTAGCGCGGAGGGGATGTGTTGAAAGCTGAAACCGGGAAGCCGTCCAGACATCACGTCTTCTGTGATTGACGTCACGAGGCGTTGACCGATGTCGACATGCACGATGCGAACATGTGGAAAAGACCCGGGTGGACCAGGTTCACATTGAACGGAGTCTGGGGCATGTCTCGAAAACGAATATATGTGCCTCTTCACGAGTCGCAGCACTTGTTGGATAATCGTCCATCGATCTGGATATCCATCCACATGCTGCTGGGAGCCGAGCGTATAAACCAATTGGAACCGGGAGTGAAGAATCTCGTCGCTCTCGTCCAGGATATCTCGAACGTGGGAGTCGATCCATTTATGGAGGCTCAGCCACCTGGATGCACTGTCCTGCGCCGTGACGCCATGCGCATTTGGATTGTGCGTGTCAGGATGGTCTACCAGGATTGTGTCTGTTTCATTGGCACTTGAGTGATTGAGTGAGTGAGTGAACCACCTAAGCACAGTACCCGCCACACTGTCTTTCAGAGGCTAAGGGTCAACAATCAGCTCAATCGAGCGCCATGGACATAGCTATATGCACCCACTGATCTGAGCGGTATGGCGGTCGTGACATGCTTGTAAATCTTCTGAAGCCTCCATGATGGGTCTGATGCAAACTCAGGCTTCCCTTCGCCTAGCTGCTCCGCTATGGTCATCAGTTTGAGTGATGCAACATGCTCAGGCTGGATAAGTAAGATTCCTCGCTCTGCCATGCACTGACGCAAGAGGTCCCGCAAATCATCAACTTGAAGGCTGATAACATCGCCATTGCTATCACATTTGGGGTTACGAAAGAAGGGTAGATGGTATATTGGGCGGTTGGCGAGCCCACCGAGGCGGGCAACCAATAAATCGAACATTTGTGCTGTCAATGCTTTCGGAACAATGACACGGACAAGATGTTGGCCGTCCGCAAGAACCGCTGCCGCAATGGGGATGATCACGGATGATTTCCCTTCGCCCATGTTGACTTGCATCACAGTGTTGTCCCGGGATTGCGGGGATATGATTTCCCTCGCGATCTCTGCTTGATGGCGACGGATAAGAAAGTTTCCTTGAATCTAACACAGGGAAGATATGTCGTTAGTAGTGACCAACACTCGTGTATGCTGGGAACGAACCTGGATCAACAGCCAGTCCGGGTACTCTTCAGGATTCCACCCGTCACAGACATTGTTCTCCAATTCATTTGAGAGTTCTTCTTCAAGACCGTCCAGGGCAAATCGTATCATTCTCCGGGAACGCTGAAGATTCAAAAGGAGCAATGCAAGCGATGTCAAGCATTTCTTCCAGCTTGAAGGGATGTCGATCGATGACGCAGCCGCGAGATGTCGCAAGAGGACATCTATAGTGATTACCGGCCATAGACCAAGTTGATCTACCGCTTGTTCATCCGGATCGCATGTTGGTTCCAGAATCTTTTTGATAACATCCCAGGAGTTCAGGTAGTCGGCTCTGCACTGCACGTAGTGCTCAGTGAGTACCTCCACGAGATTCTCTCCTACCACCCTATATGTCATTCGCGACTCCATGTGAACATGTTCTGCACTGGCGTTAAGGATGGCAAGATATTCCCGTTGATATGGAAGATCAGCGCGAAGAGAGGAAAATAGCTGATCAAGCGCAGAGACATCATCTGACGGCGCAGTGCTTTTGCCGCGAAGCAGAGCGTTGCGGCCCAGGGACGGCAGTTCTGGTGGTTGCCTGCAAGCAAACAACTGACCGAGTGTTGCATATCGTGGAGGCAAGGCTGGACGACAGGGTGTGGATAGTACAGATTCAACTTGAACCGGGACGCTGAGGATGAAATGAGGTTCATTGGAGGATCGTCCAGCAAAAGGTGGGAATGCAGTAGGCTGCCACGAACTTGAACTTGAAGCAGCGCAAGTCGTATGCTTTTGCCCTTTGAGTGCTTTGTTCGCACGCTGGCGTGCACGGGGATTCCAGTAATACCGTGTCTGGATTTCATTGTATGCATGACGGATTTCAGGACCACACCCGAGTAGATCCTCGAAGCTGGGTATGCTTAACGCTTTAAGTCGCATGACTGACCGACATGCAGCTGACTGTAAAAGACAGAGTGCTGTCTGAAGTCCTGTTTTTCCTGACAGTGGGTCAGGTCGATGCCAGCAGCTAGTCATGGCATGCAGATCGGCGAGGAATCGTGTGTTTTCCAAGGTGCTATTCCCTATCAAGCGACCAAGTTCGGTATCCACATCATAGACATGAGTTCGGCCATGAGATGCAACTTGAATGTGAACCTGATTCAAGTCAGCCTTCCTTTTACACTTTATTTTACCACCTGGTATAAGCACACGTCGAGGGTTGAGTGCCTCAGGAACAACTTGGAGGGTACCGGTGTGATCCCGGATCTGGGTTTTTGGTCGAAGAACAAGAAGGTTCCCTAAGCCGAACAGAGTTCCGATTCCTTGATCCTCGTCGTAAACCATGTCCTTGAAGTCGCGGGATTCAAGCTCCCCCCTTTCATTGACGAAAAAGGACAGCCCATGAGATGGCAAAGTGACAGACAATCGCAGTTCGGACGCAGAATTGACACGGGATACAGTGATGATGAGATCCCTGCCAGTGGGTGTGTCCAAGTTCTTGTCTGTAGTCAAGTTGTTGAGACAATTGAAATACTTGGAGACCATTGCCCATGTTGGAGTTCGGATGTCTACAAGCATCTCATTGCCTCTGTGCACCTGATATTCTCCTGGTGCGCAGTTGATCCTCCAATTTTCAGGAGATTCTTCCCAAGGCCGTTCAAGAGGGCGTATTTCAATAGTTTTTGTAGACAAATTCAGCAAATGAATATGTTTATTGACGAGCGCTGGCGGAAGGTCTTCTTTGAGTATTGCTGGAGGTATCAGCACAAGGGTGGTACCCGTCCGATCAGCTTGCACTCGAACTTTGTCATCACGTAGAGAAAAGTGCACTGGCAACTGCGAACATCTGAACAACCAAGTCCATGTTATGTAGCATTGGAATACCCACCCTGTGGTCGGACATCGTAATGAATGTCACAAAGTCCATTCCTTGGAGACTGGAGGGCATGATAAAGGGTCCTTGCTATAAAGTGGTCAGAAAAACTCGTTGACGCCGTTAGAAATCAGTATATACATACATCCTGGAAGATGTGTTTGAACACTTCGGAGTGCCTGATCTCATCTGGAACACCACACATTGGTCGACCAGCCACTCTAAGTTCCCCATTGAGAAGGTTAATATGAACCACTTGCTTGGGTTGGCTCATACTAGTTGCTCCGGTTTCGCAGGAAAGCCAACGATCGTTCGGATACTCCAACTGCCCCCATTTGTATATTCCTGGCCGATAATTTATGAATATATTTGCAACTGCAAGGTCAATGCCGTGGTCTGATGGATCGGTGAGGATTATGCCCCTCACAGCCTCTCCGAGCGCAGGAGGAACATGCTGACGGAATAGTCCCATAGCGTCGAATGCAGTGGGAGTTGCTGGAAAGAGGTCGGAACATCAGATTTCAGGAAAAGAAAGGTCAGGAAAGTGTACCTACGACGAAGTGCACGAGAAAAGAAAGTGCAAGTAAGGAGAGCGTCAACATCCCTCGGAGAATGGAAAAGCTTGTCAAGTGTGGCGTGATCCGAGCCGACGTTACTAAATGTGCTTCGGCAAACGGCAGCCAGGTGAAGTAGTCGCCATTTGGATTCGTCTTTTGCCGGTTCAACTGCCAGGTCGTGTGACAGCTGCTGTACCCAGTTGAATATCTTTACGCAGATCTCGAAGAAGTGCAAAGACTCGCTCTGAAACTTCTTCACTAGCACTCGATGCAAGCACTCGAGCGAGTAACATAGAAATGTTGCTCATCAGCACGTAGTCCGTTGGCATGCATTGGACCGACATGAATATGCTCTCCAGCTCGTCCAGGAAAGCATCGCAGAACGACGAGTCATGAAGCTCTTGATGCCAAACCCACAGCCCAGTATTTAAATCGAGTGGTCCAGCTTGAAAGACTGCGCAGGAGAGAAGCATGTGGACTGTGTGGTGACGAAGGTTGAGAGTTCTGCTGTGCAGCCCCCGCAGAATATTGAGCCATTGGAGAGAGCCACCGCTCCGCAAGTGTCCAAAGGCCACGAATTCATCAAGAGGTAGGTCCGAGGGACAATGCGCTTGAGCAGACAAGACATCGTTGGGAACGTGAGCGGTATTGGATGCATATGTCCGGAGGTCATGCCGATCCCAGAAGTAGTTCATATAGGTGTCACGATCGACGGAAAACGCCGCAGAATTCCATAGTTTCTGTCTCTCTGGTTCCCATAAAGAAAGCATGTCCTCTTTGCCCTGAGACTGATCTTCCATGAGAATAAAATGTAGCGTTGGGCTACTCTGAGATTGGGAATGCTCTGGATAGAAGTAGGCAAGTTGTATTTCAGCATGAAGACGTGGTCCTTGGCGTTTGACGAGGTAAGGCTGTAACGTAGGAATATTCGCAAGTAGATCATATCCTCTCTTGCTATCGATCGACTCGAAGCGAGGATGAAAAGGGCCTAGACAACACAGAACGCGTAATGGAGCAAAACGCCAGATACGAACACAAGCGGGGCATTGCAGCTCGAATACGACGACTTTCGCATGTAATAGCAAGGTGGGCAACGGCGATTGAAAAGTCTCTGTACTCCTAGCTGGCCATTCACCGGATGGTGGCTGCCAGTATCCGTTATGGGTGCGTGAGCCCAACACATCCATGCTGAAGGTGAGAGCCTACCGACATTTTTCGTTACATCCTCTTCGATGCGAGTCTTGAGTAGTTGGAGATCCGGGGATTGGTCGTAATATCGAACTGAGAAAGTGTCTTCGGTAAATTGGTCTGAAAAGGCAAAGCATTCGAGACGTGATTGAGAATGGCGCATAGAGAGGTACTGATATGCACAAGCAAGGCGATGGAGACTCGTCCTCTTGCGTGGTAGCAGCTGTTCTAGGGAACAAATAGGAAAAAGAGGGGGATAGTCGGCGAGCATGGGAAATTCCTTCACAACTAGCTTATCGAGTGCCACATACAGCTCGATCGCTGTCAAGAGCACGATAGTTCTACGTTCTGGATTCTTGTGAAATTCCAGCTCCTGTATCGCTCTTGTGTATGTATCCATCAGGAATTCGAGCTGTGCACATGCCTCGTCCACACTCTGGACAGAAGCAAGCCAATCATCAATGCCCTCCTCAACTGACTGCTCGACGTCGTAGAGGGTAACATCGCGATCGGTTGCGTATGCTTGCTCGAAAAAGGCTCCATCCGAAGACAAAAAGTCTTCAATGGTTCCACGGCGCCGATGGTTGGGGTGGAAGGGCACGGCAGATTCATGGATATGATTCAAGAGAGCGTCTTGAATGGATTCGCGACTGTTCGAGAGTGAGAGCTGAGTGTCCCTGACGAGCTCGTCCTGGGAGGGGTTCTGAAATGGGAATCGACGGCCGTCTAAGTTAAGCTGCTTCCACCTAGTATCAAGCATCCCTCGAAGATGAGCGCACATCTTCAGCGCCATTTCGGAGAGCCAGTCAGGCGGGGAGAAGCCAAGCTTGCTTAAACGCCGGAATATTGTATTTGACATCAAGTGAAGAAGATCACTGAAGATATTTATATTTCTTTCGTCGCTCGCGAGGGTGCACATGAAAAATAGCACGAACTGCTTGTAGGAAAGAGTAGCCGACATCTGAATTGCGATCTTGATGAGAAGCCAAAGAAGCGAGCGACGCCATCGAGAGTCGTATTGAGGAACATGGCCGCGAACACGTTTGGTCAGGCGAGTACCACCATCGTGAGAACGCAGCGCCGTACATTTGTTTAAGCGGGGAATATCGGCAGTGCGATCAGCTTTCCGCAAGATGTCGCTGAGTAACACATTGAGATACTGTGGATCATTGGGAAGTATGTCATCCGAGCCGAGGACTCGGTCACGAGAGAGAAACTTCGCAAGCTCGGATTGGAATTTCGCGTCGTCAAACACCTCGCCAGGCACCTCGATTGTCGATCCAGGATACGAACATGTCCTTACAACATTTTCTCCGTTCTTTGGGCGAACCTCGAATACCTGGCACAAAGTATGGCCCTTCCGCTTTGTGAGGAGAATCCCAGCCTCTTGCGGATTGATGAAAAACACAAGGATATCTGGATAACTTCAACACGGATCTGGGAGGTATACTGCAAGCGCACCTCCGGTTTGCATTCCTTGGAGCAAGGAGGTGATATGGTGGGTGTCCAAGCGCTCCGTTTGCACGGAGGATTGCAAGTTGTCCAACATTTTTGCGATGCATCGCCACTGAGCCTGCTCAGAGGTTTCGCAGACCTTGGTACTGTAGACATGGGCAGCAGTACAGACTGCGCGTGCCAGTGCATGGTCGTGCTCTCGGCTATAGTCGTTTGAATCGGGTGGTTGAAGAGGAAGAAATACGTGGGTTACGGCATATTCGAATGATTCAAGAGTAGGAAAACATGACGGAGAACTAGTCGTTTGGAGACCGGGGTCGCGCGCGATAGGCATGGTGGGTAGAGTGTGAACCAGTGTGTCAGTCGTGCTATGTGCAGCCTGAGTGTGCACCAGCATTGACACGTGACTCGTGCGGTCAGTCATGCGTTTCTTTCCCGCTAACGTGTACGCTCTAGAACGAAAACTCATTGATGACGCCAGCTGCAGGCGCCCGAATACCCGATACCGCGGTCCCGTATGCGGCGCCGCGTGCATCGTGCGTGAAGAAGGTACCGCGGGCATATATGGAGGTCATACCTTTGTTGGCCTCATTAATATTCATACCTCCACGACCCACCTCTCGCCCTAGATGATGCAACAAGGTGCCAATTCGGCTGTTCGCTTCACGACCTATACCCTCAAGCAATTTGCTCAATCCGCTGCACGACCGGGATAACAGCTGCCAAGTGGAGCTGCATTTGCCATTAGTTCCATCGTGGGCCTCGTCACGCGCAACAACTCGAGTACGTTTTCTCTTCTCTTCATGCCCAGCACATGTTTGACACATAGATTAGTGTAATCAAGACGCGCATGCAGTATCTGAATGCTTCTCGAGAGTATAAAAAACTCCTTCCATTGCGGCTACCAGATTCTAACAGAGGGAGGCTTACTACGGTTCTGGACACAACGCCGAGACTAATGCGGCTGGCGGTGAGTAGTATACTTGACTATGGTCGCATGCAATGACCTCGTCACTACAGACGAGTGGTGGAATTGTCTTTACGATATGTAAGGACTCATTGGATGATAACTGTGGTCTGTTCATGCGCTGGAATCTTACATAGCCTTGCTATCAGTGCCCACCGATGAATGAGGCTCGTCCACCATCTGATCCCCCCGGTTCACGATATGACTCGAAATGCACCAATGCTCACTTCGAATTCCCGTAGTCCGTTCACGTCTGTGTGATGCGTGGAGGTGGTCCGAGCACAGGTTCCCCTCTTGTGCTTGAGCAAGACCGGCAAGCATCAAAGTTGTCGTTGAGGAGGGGAAGGACCATGCGCTTCACAGCAAAACGGCATCTTCACTGAGCCGACCAAGTGCTCACCTGCCTCCACGTTGAGGCTGGTTGGGCTGGTCGATCTCAGGGACGAGCTTACTGCGCCATACTTTTCGGACTGCATGGACTCATCGTGCGGGAAGGCTCGCTTGGTCGCGATGCGATCCGCTGCGATCGGAGGCCGGAGTGCCAAATATGGAAGACAGATCTGTGCCTCGACTTTCACATCGTCCTCGTCGTCGAGCGGAACAATGAAGTACGTGTTGCTGCTGAGGGCCCCGGCCGGGGAGGGACCGGACCGGTATGAGGCGGCGTTTGAGGCGAGGGGGTATACGCCGTTGTCGATGACTGTACTGGAGACGGTGTTCGTCCACAACGACACGCTCAGGGACAAGATCGTCCATGGGCCAGAGGCGCAGGGTCCTGCAGGGGTGATCATCACGAGCAAGCGGGCTGTCGAAGCATGGTGCGAGGTCCTCCGATCGATATCGCTGGTCGCGGAGACCATGCAAGGTATGTGGTACATGGACAAGGATCTCACTGTGACGCGTCTCAGTCGATTGGCGAACAGTTCCGTTTTATGTCGTTGGAGACGCGACGGCGGCGGCTGCGTCATAGATCTGTGCCGCTTTCCCGTCGATGGTGCATCTCGCCCCTTTGGAGACGCAGGTTCGTGGGGGTGCAGAGGCGGGCACAGCGGAGCGGCTGGCAGAGTTTATCTTGAGGGAGGGCTGCCAGGGGCGATGGCTGCTCTACCTTACGCTCCCCGATTCAAGCCTATGGCACGACAGGGTCGTCCACCATTCGGGGTGATTTAGGGGCTGCGTTGGAACAAGCCCCAGTAGGCGAGTCGCACGACGCATGCAGGCGATAGATGTCTGACGATGTCGCTGGCAGATCACGACGAGTGGGGATCATTTCGCGCTCTCTGCGGCTGTGTTCGTCACGCCGGTGTTGCAGGACATGTTCCGCTTCGACGCGCTCAAAGTCGCTGCGATTGGCCCCACGACGGCGTCCTTTCTGCGGGACACGCTGAAGATGCGGGTGGACGTCGTCGCGTCCAAGTCTTCTCCAGATGCGCTTTGTAGCGGCGTCGTTGCCTTTGACGACGCCGCTTGCACATCGTAAAATTTTTACGTTACGTTGGCATGTCGGCTGGCATTCAATTACTTACTTTTTTTCGTTGTCCAACTCCCAGCATGAGCACTCTCACGAGGCAGGAATACAGTCTAAGTGCCATCGTATCCACCTATAACTCAAGCCTTGTGCCCAAAGTCCACGGTCGCCCTCCGTTGCCAGCACGAGTGATTGTGCGGAGCGGGGCTCCCCATGTTGTCGAGGTCGTCGAGTCCGTCCCCGTACTTGGTGAGTGCAACAATTTTAATATTGTGCGCGTGACGTGCTGACCAATGAACGTCTGCTGCAGAATTCGCTGCCCGACAACTTGAAGGTAGGACGCGTTCTCGCCGTTTATATATACTAGTAGTGCTCAACGAAAAGACATACAGTACTCGCCCAAGCTGGATCCTGCCGAATGGGGTGTGGCAGCACTAACTCTGGGAGCGCCCAAGCCCGACGATGACCTACACCATCCCGACCCGAAACGAGATTTGAAGAGTGGCCATGGCGGATCCACTTGCACGTCGTGCCGAACTCATTCGGGACAAGTTCAAAGCGTTTTCGGTGTATGTTATCGATCTGAGAAGCGCTGCATCTCAGCGGGCAGGGACTTTAGGTCCGGTGTCTCGCAGTCTGCACGTCGTTGCTCTTGGTATCGCGGCGACATGACAAACGGACCTTCTATAAACCCAAACGAACACGCTTCTCATTCTGATGGGCTACTAGGTTAATGAATGATTGCAGCCAACTTACGTGTATGGGGTTGTTCCCCGCACAGCAAGCCCACTCCGGGGTTTTCTGTATGACCTTGAGCACGGGGATTCCAGGAACTTCCGAAAGACTCGGTATAACCGTGGCGTGGTGGTAGTGCAACACGATGTTGTATTTCCACCCATCACACCAATCACGACGGTGATGCATGAGTGCTTTAGAAGCTTGGAAGTTTACTGCGACGGTGCAGCTCCGAAGCTCGACAACTTTCAGTGAAAGATCCAAGGTGCAAGTGCTTGAAAGAGTCTTCTTTCTCAGTCACGTGCAGTGTGTCACATCGCAAAGTCACAAAGCATCACAAAAAAGGCAAATTTTATATATGCTCTGAGATGGTATTGTCAGGTGATGCCAGACGTGTCAGCACGAATCCAGTCTGCCATATTATAGAGGTGTGGTAATGCAATCTTAGAAACCTGACTTTCTCGCCAGAATACCGAGTTATCCCGGTAGGTATGAGATGTCGTGTCAGTCTGCCAACTCTGACGATCACAGA
>JBBPOC010000486.1:0-16653 GCA_038091235.1 Tylopilus rubrobrunneus | reverse complement strand
CAGCTACCAAAAGAGTGTCAGCGCACCCCAGCCCCGACCTATGCTAACACGGCGCACGTATACAACGGTGGCCGGAAGAATCTACACTCACGTCAGTAACAACCTGCAAGAAAACGCTGGCACGTACGATCGTCCCCAACAAATCGATAAACACGCAGTTCGAGTTGTCCAACGCCGTTCCCTGCGTCGCCTGATTTGCTCCAGACTTGTGCATCGCATTGGGCACGGTCGGCGTGAAGTTCGTCGGAGTGAGCGCGCCAATGACGACTGCGAAATTAATCCTGGGCATGCGAGCACGGCGAGGGGTGGAGGGAAGTATCTGGTCAGATCCTGTCCCACAAGGACATCAAGATCCGCGGCCGAATTGGATGCGATGCTGTTTAGATCGTTGTGTCAGTATGGGTATACTCCGTAGCATCTTCCCCAGCCGCGCTTTCATCGTCCCCGACGTCGTCGGGAGCCAACCGCCTCTCAGGCTGCTCCTTCTCCGCTGCACGAAGGCGATCCTCCATGCGTTGTACGATAGCCAGACGGAGCAGTGACCTACTAGTAGGACGAAACCTGTACCCTCCATTTATGCAAAGTTTATCAAACCAGTTCTGGCCAAGCGAGGGAATGAGGGGTGCGTTCCCAGTAAACATCATTGAACCCGTGCCGGTGGGACCACGTGTTTGGAAACCGGTGGAGTCGAAGAGAATCGTCTGTGTCGTGGGAAGGAGATCGCGGTTTGCCGGGGCGATCTTGTGATTCGCGGTCTCGACGACATAGGCAAACAGGGTGGCGTAGAGATTGCGCATGAGCGGATTGCACTATGTTCTGCGTTGAGAAGGGCGGTGCAGAGTTCCTTTCTGAGTGATCTTGATGGTCAACACTTGCGCGAGGTCTTCCGGAGCGACACCGAGACGAGTCACATGGTCCAGGACGTGCACTGAGTTTGCTACGGACGCGGAGACGTCCCTGGCATCAGCCTCTGTGAACTGCTGAAGAGGAGGATAATGACAAGGATGGTGGAGATAGACGACAGGTGCTTTGGTTGGAAACCAAGGCACGCATGGCAACGCATTGAATTTCCTCCATTGCGATAGCGTCGTCGCTAAAGAATCCGTTAGGAAGGCGGTAACAGCTCGAGGATACGAATGAGGATGACTCACCTACTGTCGTCGTCGTCGTCGTCGTGCACGTCAGGTCGTGTCGACGCCGTCCTCCCGTGCCGGTGAGAGAGTTGCAATGGTGAATGATACGGCGTCGTGATTGTCGTCGCCATCGTTGTATGACTCATTGCATGCGAGTCGTGCCCGTCACGATGCGCGTGCCTCTCGTTGTGCGCAACATGTTGTGCGCGTCGCGTTAGTGAGGCGAGAAAATCCTCAAATGAGAGTCGGGGCCAAGATTCGAGCTAAGACACGGGTTCAAATTCGAGGTATGTACTTGATAACTACAAGGTAACGTGAGAAAGAACTCTATGGCTGGCTAGTACGGGGACGCAGGAACAGTAGAGCCCGAAGATTCGCTGCTGCTTCGCGCATATGTGTGCGGCCGAGCGCCGGATTCGTCTCATTTAGGATACCTTGAAAAAAACCGAGAATCTGGGCCATCAATCTCTGAAAATGCTCGATGTAGCGAAACCCGACTCCGGGACCCGGCGGACAAAACCAAGCGCTGGTGGCAAAACATTCCATTTCGAGAGCGACCTTGAAATAATAAGTGAGACATGATCAGGATATGATGAGGTGTACCCACCGCGGACAGCGTGAAGGCAACCATTTGGAGGGTGACTGGAGTTTCTAATCCGAAAGAAAACCTTGGATCTTCAGGTAACAGCCACCCAACGGATCCGGAATGGCGTAACGCATGGTACAAAATGTCTTGTGTGATTGAATCTGAGAACCAATCTATCTATAATAAAGGTGAGATATGTGTTTGCAATTGTAAAACGAATGAGACGCACCTCAAAACCACCTGAATCAGTGACAAAAACGTGCCAATGAGGGAAGCCCCACCGGGGGTCCCACTGTAACATGGATCTCAACCAGACAAGGTCATCCGGTGAGAGCGAAGTGATATCGGGAACAGCTCGCGAGACGGGAAAGTCATTGATTGCACCGATTGGCGGCGGCGAAAGCAGTGCCTGGATCGACATCCGAACCTGAGAAAAAAATCGAGCGGGTATCTCGCGAAGATAGCGGCAATAAAGAAATCGGAAAATCGGGTCGTCAAGACTGGTGCGGCAGGTGAACTGGCCAGTACTGAGGCTGGAATCTTCGGGCGGGGACCAATGCGGGACACTGTACACAGTCCGGTGCCACTGGATGCCGTAGTCGACGATTGTCATTACCTCCATTTCCGTGAGCTGAAGTGTGGGCTGGATGCGGCCGGAGAGCAGAAAAAATGAGACATGGTTGATAGATTCGAAGCGGAGCGACAGCCAGTCAAGCGCATGAATCATGAGAAGTTGGTCGAATTGATCTGTGTATTATCATGAGCAAACGTTATAAGGGCAAAAAAAAAAACTTGCCGTCCGAAGGCAAATCATAAGTGTCGAAGTTTGTGGAGAAGGGTTGGTTGGGTGGGAACGGCAGGGTGGGCGCGTTTGGCTGTGCAGTACGGTTTGGCAGCGGAAAATTCAGTAAAGGAATAGCCCCAGTTGTCGCGTGACTCGCATCTGAGTCCTGTGCCGCGGTCGCTGATCCGAATGGTCCAAGGACAGTCGCTATCGGAGAAAGTTAGAAATACTAGTGTGACAGTAGTTCAGGGGGGAAAAAATTGCTCACCTGCGCCCCCGGTTTCAACCTCGTCAGGCTCCCCGAAGGGCTCGAAGGCATTCATCCCTGTGGCCGCCGTAGGGAGGGAACGGGGAACGGGGAACGGGGAACGAAGGCACTCTGAGGATACCCGACTCTATTTCAACTCTGTCGGCAACCGTGTTCTCCATCACGGCAGTCTAATATCTCTACGTAGCATCACAGTATCTCATCTCAAATCTGTAATCATATCATATCAGTAATATTAATCTGGACACGTTCAAGCATCACCGGCACCACCCAAAAATCGTGGGAAAGTGTCTATCTCACGAACCGGTTCCGAGTCGTTTGCGAGCCGATCCCGCGTCGTCGCAGCGCGGCTCAAGACCCAGTTCGAGCTCGTCGGCTCATCGTGCTGTCCCTGGAACGTTGACGTGTTGCGGACGCCCTCAAGTAAGTTCACCGGCACGGCAGACTCGCAGTCGATGGCCCCGATCTCTGCTCACTGGGGCTCACATAGATCGTTTGGCTCATCGCGCTCTTCTTCTGGCACGGTGCCCATCGAGCTGACATTGCCGTGTTGTAGGCACCCGGTGGCAACGGCAACTCTGGCACGTTGCTCTCGATCGCCCGCCGAATGGAGGAACTCGGCCTTAACTTCCACCTAACGTGGAGCTCATTGTATTTGCCGGTGAAGAGCAGGAACTGCTTGGCCCGAAAGCGTATGCCGTACGTGCTCTGCTGCGCGCGCTTTTTTCGGACGCTTCATGGAACTGTACAGGAGGGTTGCGCGCACTGGACGCCAACGTGACACTGATGATACAAGATATTCTCGCGCACCACGCTCCAGACGAACCTCCTCAGCTCGGATAGTTCGTCCCGTCGTATAGCATATCTGACGCCTCACCACGCAGCATCAACACGCCTGAAGTTGCGGAGCCGACCGTTGTGTTTAGGGCTGTGCTGCAGCGACTGCGACGTTCTTGGCGCACGCGTAGGATATTGATGGGCGTCGGTTTCCAGTCCTTCCATCAGCAAGGATATGCTGCTACCCAGGTATTTGAACGTACTGGACTGAGTCAGTTGTTGGGATCTAATTGTGCTGATCTTTGGCGTTTCTTGTTCTTCGCTCCCTCTAGTTGTGGCCTCCATCAAGTCCACGACATCTCAAGAGTACATTGCGATGGAATAAATGAAAAAAAAGGATATCGAATGGTGCATCACGCCAGGAGTCGGCGAGTCAGCACGGTGGTGAGCACAAGGTATTAATTGAGGAGAGCAGACTGACCTGAACATCGGGTGTTGCACACGACGACTACCGAATAGCATCTCGGGATCATCGTGACCCTGTTAACCACCGCTGCTCGAGAGATGCCCAGAATGACTACTGCTCAGTGTCTGTTATATGCGGTAAGATTTTATACCGCGTCGGTCGAGCAGAGTCTTTACTATGTGTCCCATTGGCCTTTAGTTCGCCATGGACGAGAAGTCCGACTCGCGACTGCCAGTTTTTTTTTCTTGACTCAGCGGTGAGGGTTGACTGGTTTGCTGGTTTGTAGGGCTGTATTCATAGTCTGATCTAGCCTTGTGCTTGTGGCGCCATCGGGCCGCACGGGGTACTGGTGGACCGGAGACTTATTAGATGAGGAAAAAAAGCACATGGACGAGAACTAGGTGTCGGAACTGCGGAAGAAATGTTTATTATAGGCAGACAGCGGACAGGGGACCAGGCAGGTGATCCCGAGGGGATTTGCATACTTGGATCTATACCCTCAGGCAATCGTGATCTCGGGTAATCAACAAGCCTAATCGTACATGAAAATAGTTCTATCTGTACAAGTGTTTGCGTCTAGTCCCGACTGGGGTGGGCAGACATTGAGCTCCATGCAATTCTGTCTTCGAGTCAGAAAGCTTCTATCTCGAGTGGGTGGACTCCGACTGAATTAAATTTTGCAGCTTTCGGGTAAATGCGATGGTACATCTGTTGAGCAGTCTGAAACACTTCCAAAACGACTTCGGGCCAAGCTTGGGCCAAGCCAGCAACAAATGAATGGAATTACATGACACGGTCGCCGCATTGGGAAGGGCTGGCACGCTGACGTATTAAACTCCCGGACTCTTTCAAGTTGCGATTACTTGTGCAACTTCTTGGGCGTAAGTCAGCCCCACCCACAATGCTCTCTGCAGTGGACTCCGTACGGTTAAGAATTGCTTAAAGCTGTGGGCCCGCCAAGCTGGGATACAGTGGCAAGAATGCTTGGGTCAATTTGAATACGTGGTCGACCAGGCCGGCCAGTATGCACCAAAGAGGTGTGTGAAACAGGGGCATGATCAGGATCATCTGCCGACACGAGTTTCGCATGCTCCAGATCCATCTTCATTGTTTGAATACTGGACAGCATGACCTGCCGGTCCTCCGAAGATAATACATTGGCGTGCTGTCATACATCAAATTGATTATTTGAGCACAGAGAAAACAAAGTCCAAGACAGTACAGTCTGGATGTGAATCTTGAGCTCATCACAGATCGCAATGTGTTAGTTGAGGCGTGCAGCATCTCCAACTTGGGTGCGAACTGCAATATGAACATCATTCTTCAGGTATTCGAAGGCCAAGGTAATGGTTTGCTGGGGCAACGGATTTGCAGGATGATTCATAACGATGGTCACCAGATAAGGTCCTCGCCGCTGAACTACTGATTAGTTGAATATGCCAGTGGCACCACTGGCAGTACATAGCGCTACAGTAAACTACATAGCATGTCATCGCCGCACACCACCCTACCCGATAACCTTCTCCATGCCATCCTTGGCCGCGTGGTGCTCATGGTTTCACTGTGGTCGTGTCCTTACTGTGGTTGCGTTACCATCATTGCCACTACATCAACATCTTCCTCGTCGTGTCCGCCATCGACGTCCTCGTCCTCACCATGCATTCGTCTTGCGTCGACATTGTCGTGTCTGTCGTGCACAATGATAGCCGGGGTCGGGCCTTGTCATCGTCCTCGTGCTGTCGCGTCAATGTCCTCATCGCTGTGCTCCATTGGGCACGTCGAGTCGTGCTGATGTTCGGAACCGGGCCCTGTCGTCGTCATACACATCTTGTTGGCGCGTCGACCTTCCTCGCCGTTGTGCGCACTGGGCCTCGTCCTCGTCTGTTGCACCGCTTTGATGTCCGATGCCGGGTCTCGTCGTCCCCGTCATGCGCGCCATGTCCTCGCCGTCCTTGTTGCGTCACATCCTTGTCCTTATCCGAAGGAGAGGGCGAGGGTGTACCGTCGTCGTCGTTACGTCACGGGGAGGGTGAGGGTGCGTCATCGTTGTCGCATCATTGTGCCAGCGTCGTCGTCGTTGCGTCGCGAGGTGGGTGAGGATGAGGGCAAGGGGGGGGAGGGGGCGATGGCGCACCCTCGTTGTCGTATTGTTGTGCCGGTTGTTGTCATCGCTGCGACATGAGGTGGGTGAGGGACAGGGACCTGAGAGCGAGGGTCCGTCGCTGTCATCGTCGCGTCGCAAGGTGGTGGGGACGAGGGTAAGGGTCAGAGTGCCAGAGGGCGAACGCGCGTCATCGTGTCGGACGTCGTCGCCACTGGTTACTGTTACTGTGAAAGTGCCAGTGGGTGAGGTGAGGGGCGACAGAGAGGGCGAGCACGCGTCGTCACCGTCGCTACATCGTCGTCGCTGCATCGTGGGGTGGGTCAGGGACAGGGACAGAGATAGGGCGAGGTCGTCGTTGCGTTATAAGGTGGATGGGAACGAGGGTGAAGGTGAGGGCAAGGTGAGGGCGATGGGGCGCCATCGCTGTCGCAGGAGAGGGCGTCGTCATTGTCGCTGCATCACGAGGTGGGTGAGGGACAGGGATAGGGCTTGGTTGTCGTTGCGTTGTAAGGTGGGTGAGGGCGAGGGCGCTGATGTAATCAAACCTCACGTGGCACTTTTTTCAGAAACGGCTACGTCATCTACAAAAAAATTGCCACGTGACTGGAGCACGTGCTGCCCTTTGGCTACCTTATATGTTTGTCTTGTCGATGTTTTCTTGTGTGAAATTGCCGTCTTCACAATATATTTTTATCCTGCTGCTTCTCTCCGCAAAATTGGATTGTGCTCTTAGCGAACTATCAAAGGTGCTATCGGTATGCCATCTCATCATATCTCATCATATCTCATCATATCTCATCATATCTCATATCTAATCTCCGATCGGGACACGTCTGGCCTGACCTGTTGTGATTACACGTGCCGAATCGGGCAGTATTTATAGCTGGCCAAATCACTCGTATTAGTTACCGCCTCTTCATTATGTCAAAGTCGCTTACCCGTTCACCACCACCCCTCCATTCAAGCAAATTCCGGCTGCTTCCTGGGGAAGAGCTTCCTGGTGTACTTCGTTACTCACCTCGTACCGTCTCTACATTACAACATCGCCTCCGGGAGGCCATGCCGGACTCCTTGCGGCATTCCGAGCGCTACCGTAGATCCATGCAAACTGCGGCTTACCTTGCGGTTGGTGGTCTCGTCGTGTTATTGGGTGCGGACATTTCTAAGCTATACACACCTAGATCTCCCCTCACGGCACAAATTTGGATAAGACCTTGGAAGCCTTCAAAGAAACGCTCCAAGAAAAAATTGTTGTGTCAAAACTACTTCTTCGCATCCAACAAGCTTACGAAGAGCGGGAGATGCACCTCCGTTACAACTTTCCTGAGGGAGACACCATGGTTGAGCAATTGGTCTCCAGCCAAAGTCCATTCAAGGATACTGCATCCGCTAGCGCGCAGTACTTTCGGGCAGCGTTTGGGCTTAATCTAAGATCATTTTCTATCCAACATAGTTTTCATGTACGATAATTTTTGTCAATGACCATTTGGGCCTCGCTAATGACGACTTCAGGTTTGAGTTCATTGGCGGTTTGACCACCCTATCGACGCTATCGTCGGGTTTACTTTCCTGGATCGTTAGAGTCCCTCTATTATTTGTTCACCGTGATGTACGATGTAGTATGTTTATAGATTATAGCCCGATGACTTCGAGCCAATATACCGTGACATTGTTGTTTGTTCACCTTCAAAAGCGTTGCAGTTCAATCCGAGTCCGAACTTGAAGTCGGCCATTCAAATATTATTAATAGTTGTCTCGAATGAGCCAAGCAGCTTAGCGCGTGACCTTGAAGCTGCATCATGTCGAACACGGGTTTTACCAAGACTTGTGTCTGTGGTCGCACATTCATTGACCTTGGGGGCTTTACCAGGCATGAAAAGAGCTGTGTCAAGGGTAAAAAACGACTGTCCAGTGCCCTCTCGAGGGCGAAGGAGGTGTACCAAGCGAAGAAAGCCAAATTATCCCTTTCAAGGCAGGCGAGCATCGGTGACGATGCAGCTACTAGTAGTGGGGGCACAGACAAGCAAGGCCCAGGAACCAGGGGTGAAGCTGGCGAGAAAGCCCCCCCGGGCCAACAGGCATGGTACTGTCCAATACTCCGTTGCTTTATCTAACATAGCGCAGGGCAACCCATCTTCTTCAGGTCTGTATCAGGAATTCCCGATCGACACTGATGCATGCAATGTCGCTGGGTGCCCGGAGGTATGTGCTAGTTGTCTGAAAATGAAGTCTCCTTTGGTAACAACTTGGATGTCCAGGACGACCTACCTCTGTCACAGCGCCGGGCTCGTAGGACTCGCCGACTGCCACTGCGCTTTCGGGACATGTTACCGGAACCGCCCGCACCTCTCCCTCCTCCGGAGCTAGTGGTCGAGCCAAGCACATCAACAAACCGTGACTCGGAAACTCAAGACCATCAGCAAGAGGATCACTTTGGAACTACCACCACGCCCATATCATCCATATCTCCGAGTCCATCCCGTCCGCTACTTCGAACCTTCAGAACGCTGATGAACAAATTTAGTTTGTTTCGTGCGTATACCTCGCAGGCTATTCCCTCACACGACCCGGACGATCCATACTCGATTGACCACATACCGCAGCCACCCCTTAATGGTTTTCCGAGCAAGGGCTGTCGGATGGACAACCCTTTTCGTCCCTACCCGAACGAGAACGCGATGCGTTTAGGTGACTGGTTTTGGAACCAGGGAGCTCAGAAATCCAGGGAGAGCTTCAAGCAGCTGGTCAGCATTGTCGGGGACCCTACATTTCGCGCAAGCGACGTATCTGGGGTTTCGTGGGATTCCATCAACAGGGAACTCGGCGATCAGAGTCCCGATGGATCAGACGCTCCCGAGTGGCTGGATAGCCAAGGCGCATGGAAATCCTCCTCGATCAACATCTCTGTTCCCTTTCACAGCCGCTCGATCAGCCCAGGGCCCAAGTCCTATACTATACCAGATTTCTATCACCGATCGCTCATTTCGATCTTGGAAGAGAAAGTTACTGATCCCACCCACGCTGCGCATTTTCATTATGAACCTTACGAACTACTTTGGCATCCACCGCATAAGAATGAGGATATCAAAGTGCACGGCGAGCTCTTTACATCTAACGCATTTCTCGGTGCTCACAAGGAGCTACAAGAATCGCCTCCGGAACCCAATTGCGACTTACCCCGTGTTGTCGCCGCGTTCATGTTCTGGTCTGACGCCACTCAACTCTCTCAATTTGGCGACATGAAACTCTGGCCGCTTTATGTATATTTTGGCAACGAATCGAAGTACCGTCGATGTCAACCATCAAGCAAGTCGTGCTCTCATGCAGCTTATTTCCAGACTGTGAGTGATTGTAGTCAAAAATAATCCTTCTTCTATGTCTCATCCAGTCCATCGTTGCAGCTTCCCGACGCATTTAAAGATTTTGTAATGGAACATTCCGGAGGAAAATCTTTGAATCCCGTTCTCATGACCCACTGCCAACGAGAACTTTTCCATGAACAGTGGAAAACGCTTCTGGATGAAGATTTTGTCAAGGCATACAAGCATGGAGTAGTCATTACATGCTGTGATGGCTTGAAGCGTCGCTTCTACCCACGTATTTTCACGTATTCGGCAGATTATCCTGAAAAGTCAGTTTTAGAATGGCGCGGGGGTGCGTAACTAACGTCCATTTTTGATAGGATACTTATCGCATCCATACGGAACCTCGGCACCTGTCCTTGCCCTCGTTGCACAATCTCATTGAATGAGGTTCAGGACCTAGCTACTGACAAAGATGTGGTCAATCGAGGGTTACTTGTCCGCCGCGACAACTACGCACGCGTCGAAAAGGTGCAAGCTGCGCGTAACCTTATTTATAACCATAACTATGCAGTCGGGACGCCCCAAGTCGAAGCGCTGCTCAAACCAGAATCACTCGTTCCAACATCGGTATGATCTTCCTGGGACGTAATTTTCTGACATTTAATTGTGAATGTTATCATGCAGAACGCATTTTCAGAGAAGCTGTATCCTTTGGGTTTCGATCTCTTTCTCATGTTGGTGGTTGACTTCCTTCACGAGTTTGAGCTAGGGGTTTGGAAAGCAGTCTTTACGCACCTCCTTCGCATGCTTGAATGTTCAGACGAAAGCAAGATACACGAACTTGATCGCAGGTATGTTTTCCCAAAATACGCCACTCTTTTTAACTTATACCCCCTGCTTAGATACCGCCAAATCCCGACGTTCGGAAAGGATACGATTCGCCGTTTCTCCCGGAATGCATCGGAGATGAAGAGAATCGCAGCCCGTGATTTCGAGGATCTCCTGCAGGTCAGCGGTAATTCAATTTGTTCGTTTAGCTCACTCCCAGTTGTTCCAGTGTGCCATGCCTGTTTTCGATGGGCTATTTCTGGAACCGCACAATACATCGGTGTTGAAGCTTCTTTTCGTGCTCTGTCATTGGCACGGACTCGCCAAACTGCGAATGCATACCGATGAAACCCTCGAGACCCTGGATGGCGTTACTGTATCTCTTGGGAGAGACCTTCGCACATTCAGTACCCATACGTGTCCAGCTTTCCCGAGCCGTGAATCGAAACGTGAAGCCGAACGTCGGTTACGCCGTCAGCAACAGCTTCGGTCACATACCCAGCGTCCGTCCTTGCAAGGGTCGTCCGTATCGTCACGTCAACCCAAGACTTTCAATTTGCAAACATATAAATTACACGCACTCGGCGATTACGTGTCGTCGATCAGGAAGTACGGGACCACGGATTCTTATTCAACACAGCTGGTATGGTATCCTCACGTTTGAGTGTAAACTGATGCTGCATCATCATTTATAGGGAGAACGAGAACATCGTGTGGGCAAAGCAAGATTTCTTCGGACAAGTCGCAAGGATTTCATTCGTCAGCTCACTCAGATTGAAAGGCGTCAGGAACGTATACGGCGTATTCGCGAGAGAGTTGATGGCGTGCACCACACTTTGCAAGAACCCATTCCTCGTGACCCTACGAAGCATTATCAGGTTGGAAAGTCACAAAACCGCCCCGTGGACGTAGCGAAAATTTCCCGACAAAACTCTAATGACCCAGCTATGAAGGTGACTTCCGCTTAGTGGGTGATTTCAAAGATGTTCTAACACGAACGTAGGACTTTATGGTCAAATTGAAGCGTCATATACTACCTCACATCATAGAACTTCATGCGCAAAGCTCAGAGCGCGATAGAAACCCAAACCCATCGCTAACTGCTGGGCTCGAAGACGACTTCGATACGCCGCACACAAACCCAGATCACCTGATATTCAAGAACGGTCGTATTTATCAACATCAGGTCCTTCGAATCCACTACACGACATACGATGTTCGCCGTGCTGAAGATATTTTCAATCCAAACACTGAGCATCGCGACGTCATGATGCTTCACCACCCGGAATCCGGAAAGCAAGGTCTCAGTCGATTTTGTTATGCCAGGATCATCGGAATATATCACGCTAACGTTCAGTACATCGGACCAGGGATGAATGATTACCTGCCACGGCGAGTAGACTTCCTGCATGTGCGATGGTTCGAACGGGTCCCACAACAAGATCTGCATGGTCTCGACGCTTTGAGGTTCATCCGGATGGATGATCCTTTATCGTTTGATTTTGTGGATCCGGCGGACGTATTGAGAGGCTGCCACCTCTTGCCTGCGTTCAGATATGGAAGGCTCCACCGAGAGCAGATTGCGATGTCACACATTGCACGAGACTCAGACGACTGGAAGTTTTATTATGTTAACAGGCATGACAGACTTACTCGCCGCTGTTTCGCTGTCTTACTTTGTCGCTAGATTTGTGGATCGTGACATGCTCCTACGATTTCATTGGGGTCTTGGTGTTGGACACACCTACTCTCATTGTCCAGGCTCCTCCGAGTCTGCCCCGAACCTCATTACAGCTGACAAGCACGCAGCTATGCAAACCACACCATCCACCGCTGCAATCCCGATCCCGTCCCCGTCCCCAAATCAAATTGAAACGGGAGGTGGTACTGAAGTGTTGTCTCAAGGGATGTTCCAGGGTGATCTTGATGGGGAATATCTTCTCCCTCATGGGGATGAGTCAGAGTTGGAGTGGGAAATCGAGGACGACTCTGAAACTTCCTCTGAGGAAGGGGCCGCGGACGATGAATATGTTCGGACTATGTACGCGTTGTATGACGACGACGACGACGGCGACAACTGATATATTTACATGATCCATGTTTTTACATGGTTTCTGCCGACTCGTCTTGCTATATAGCTGACGTAAACATGATTCGTCTGGCGGCGACTGTCACGACGTCGACATCGAATCCCGACTGCAAGCAGGGATGAGCTCAGTAGCGCTTCTGGTGAAATGGTTGCAGGTCCGTCCTAGCATGGCACTGAATGTCTACTCATTTATCGTCGTAGTCTCTGGCCACTGGCAGCGAGTCGAAGAGAAAACACCCAGAGATACGCGAGGCAAGACGACGACCGTGGTTTCAAATCGACAGGCAGCGGAGAAATCGCTCGTGACACTCAGGTCGTCTTCTCACTTGCATCTGCCAGTGGTGGGTTCGTGATCCATGCATACATTTTGTCGCGTTTAGTCTCACCCGCCGAACATAGTCCGACGACTTTCTAAGACCCCTGTTTATAGATGCGCTAGCAAGAACGCCAAAGTCGTCGCTATATCGCTTGGGTCATGTGTTGGGCGTTCGTTCTCGCCAAGCAGGTCGTTCTCGCATCTGAAGCCGGCGCCGTTGACACAAGTACAAATGTCGAGGTACGCCGTATGGGTCTTGAAAGGCTCCAACAGATATTACAGGCGTCCTGACACACGCTCGTCGTCGAATGAAGTAGCATATTCGAGATGCTCGGGAGCATCTGCAAATCACCCGTGCTGCTGTGGACCACCTCGAGCGGCTCGGTGAGTGCGTCATCGCTGCAAGAGGGTCTTTGTGAAACATTCAAAATACAGCTCTACTTGACCGGTGGCCACTCAACACGCCTGCATTGCAGTGCCTCGACAAGGGGATCTGATCGTTGTCCAAGGTCATGGAGTGAGCATGCACACGGCGGTGTCATTGCTTTGTATTCATGGAAGATCGGCAGGCGTCCGTCATCGACATCGTCCAAACCATCGAGTTTGCCGAGCTGGTGTACCATCCGCGATCTTGCCGAGTTCAGTTCTCTCGCGTTCCTCGCGGGATTCCATACGCTCCCGACACTCGCGTCTGTCTCCGAAGCACACCAGTGCCAACGCGCCGGCGCTCGTCGAGTTGTACATGCGATTCAAGGATCACGCTGAGATATATGAAGACGGGACGCTCGAGGCTGTTCTCTCGGTAAGCGCGTCCGCGCGTCGATCTAGATTGTTTCTACTAGGCGTATGTTTTCCCAATCAAACTCAGGTATGAATGTCCTGCACCGTTGAAGTTCCGCAAGGACGCTCCGTTGTGGAAGACGGCGAGGACGTGTTTTTGCGTGTCGTCACAGAATGTGTGACAGCGCTGCTTGCGCTCGGAGAAGGTAGAGTCTTCTTTTTTTTTCGCCGCGTTCCCGACACCCGATCGTTTACTGGCGATATCGGACACGCGGATCAAACCAATAGGTTTTCGGGGCGGTATTCTAGCAGGTTGGTACGTGAGCCCTGTTGGACGACGTCGAATTGTTTCATGATGGATCGCTTCACTGCAGTTCTTTGTCGGAGATGTTTAGCTTGAACTTGAAAGAGCAAGAGGCCGAAGAGAATTTCGACCTTGCTCTCATCAATTCGCTCAAGACTGATCTTGTCCCGCACCTAGGTGGTTCACACGTACCTGGTTATCTTGTCGGCCAGCTCGCCAAGATTCTTCATCAAGGGAGCCAACTGTCCAAGTTCCCCTATCGAAGTGCGAGTTCGGGCTAATCAAGTCCTGGGGAGTGGAGCAACTTGAGGGTGGACTCGTCGGATACTAGTAACTCGCGCGAAGAGTTTGGGCGGCTCGACTTCGGAGGTTGTTTGGAGCACCGCGCCGGAAGAGGTCGTTCCGAGGGAACGCTTTTCATATTTGTGTTTCCACCTGCTGTTCTTGATTTATTCCAACGTGACGAGTGGTGCGTGCTAGTCTTTTTGATCGCTGTCGTGTGTTAGGTTAACGTTTCCACGCTCAATTGCAGACCAGGAGGGGGATCGCTGCGCTGTATTTGCCGTTGCTGCTGGATCGATGCAAAATAGCGATGGTGGGAGTGTATCGCGGACGAGGCCCTTCAAGGTAGCTACCTTTCCCCAAGTGAGTGCGAGAGTTTGTTGGAGGACTGGTCGATGAATTGGATCTACATAGAGTACGTAAGGACGAGCTACTCTGCGTGTTGCTCAAGCTATTGGATCAACGACTGTGGCTCGGAACGCTCTGGGCTGCGTGCGTCCTCTGATGCGTCATCGGCGGATGGCAACGTCGCCACCAGGCATGTAATTTTTCTTAATGCTTGGACTGTCCAGACTGATGGGGACCAGTTGATTCTACCCGGTGCTGTGTGAGATTGCGTCGATACCGCGAAAGACGCTCACTGCGTGGGTTTCAGTGGCGACGAGTCCGAGGCGGTGGGCAGTCGCGAGAGTAGGGGACCCCATGTCGGATCGGTGCGTCGGAAGGTGGCGGGAAGTGGATGCGAGCTGGCGTTGGCCAAGGAGTGTTTAAGGGGTGCGGTGTAGATGACGAATGCACGAGCCAACAATGTAGTAATTGTACATGCTGCGTGTCATGCATGAGAGGATGACAAAATTATGTACATGACTATCATCAATTCGAGGCTATCGTTTCTACGTGTCTAGCAATCGCGACGGTGGTGCGAGTGCGCTGGGCAGCGTCGGTACATGCGGCCCCACATCACTCTCTTCCGCGCCCAACGCCTCCATCAAATCCTTGCGACCAAACATGTGTGCCGTCTCGATCGCGGTGGGCGATCCGAGTCTGGGATTCAAGTTGGCGTCTGGGATTGGCGCCTGCGACGATGGACTGACCACCGTCGTTGAGACGGTTTGGATCACCCTTCGCGCGAGGAGGGCGTTTGTCAGGTCGTTGTGCCCCACGTAGACATGAGGAGGGTGTTGCCTGGGTGCGATCCGTGTGAGATCGGTGTTTCCGGCGCGGGCAGCATTGAACATACGATGAGCAAAGTCGAGGGGGCGAGCGATCCGATCGTGTCCCGTGACCAGGACCGTGCGCGAGCGTGTCCCGGAGCGAGGACTCATCCGACCAGTCATCGATCCTGAGCGCCGTTATGGTTAGGCACCCCCGTCGGCAACTCCCACCCACTGATGCCGGTGCTCCATTCTTCATCGCCGTCGTCGTCGTCGTCAGGCGCTCCGACCTCTGTGCAAGTACTAGTGGGCGAGTCCACCTCCTTGCTGCTCCCGTAGTGGTACTCATTCATCCACAGCACTACCCATTCGGCCCACGACGCCAGCCGACGTCGCGTTCATTCCCGCTCGTTTTCAGAAGGACTGTCATTCACGCAACACCGTCCACCTCCGTCTCCGTCGACGCCGCACCTCCTGCCCTTGCCTCTCCTACGCCCGGCAAAAAACACGTCTTCACCGTTGACCAGGTCCATTCTTACCACACAACATGTGCTCTTTACAAGCACCGCCCAGCCCCTCAGTTCGCGCCTTCTCGAAGGCTTCGATGTATCATCTTCGCCTGTGGCCAAACAAGTAGCGGCAAGACTTTTACCAAGACTGATATCGACTTGGACGCCAATCCTTCCGACCCATGGGCATTATCCCCCGCACTGTATCCACGATATTCTCGCTGGTTCCCGTCGTGAAGTACAGATATGGGAAGGGAAAGATGGTTCCATAATCTGTGGTGGTCTTCGAGAGGTTAGCGTTCGAAACAGTAATGAAGTCATGAAGTACGTGATCGTATGCACGTCGACGTCTTCGTGGGGGCTGATCAGTCTCCGACCTCATACGACCGGGAACCTCTATCCGACGCGCGGACGAGACCCCGACAACCTTCACCCCAGTCACGGACGAACCCTACTCCACGATCTCTGGCGATTTCATCCCACGACGAGCTCTTGCCCGTGTCCAATGGGAGCACAGACAAGTGAGCCCTCTCCACCGGTCCGAGGGCATTGCCGTCGTTGACCTTGTGCTTAGCTTCAACGGATGGGGTGTCACCCCGGTGGATTCTCTCGACACAATGCTTCTCATGGGGCTGGAGGACGAGTATACGCGCGCTCTGCCGCTAATCAGCTATTCCAACTTTTCATTGCCCTCCGTAAGCCCTTGTTTTGCTCCCATCCCCTCATGCTGTTCGTTCATCGTCGGTTCCAGAATAACCGTGTCCCTTTTTTTTGAAACGGTCATTCGGTATCTTGGTGCACTATTGGCTGCGTATGCGATCTCTGGACACGACCTGTTGCGAGACAAGGCAGACGAACTGGGGACTCAATTAACCCCCGCGTTCAACACAACCAGCGGCTTCCTGTTTTCGCAGTGGATACCTACAGGTAAGCCTTCTTGACGCCTTGATTTTGGGTGGACTTTTCAT
>JBBPOC010000485.1:0-16653 GCA_038091235.1 Tylopilus rubrobrunneus | reverse complement strand
CCCTTAAATAGGAAAATCCTGCTACATGGTTACTAAACTTGTCAACCCCTTTCTACGATATCCCAACCGTGCGATACCCTCCACAACACGTCACCGACGTACCGACTGAACGTGCTGCCCTCTGTCCCAACCACTGCCCACGCCCGACCCATCACCAACGCATCCAAAATCGGTGTTAGATACCTCGCCAAATGCACACCGTCGTATCCGTTTCGCAACTCCTCCATTGGCGCTGTCTCGGCGTGGAATGACGCCAGAGCAAACGTACAAGGAAACGTACGCATTAACGGGGCAAGCAGTGGATCATTAAGCCCCCCTGGTGCGTCCGTCGCGATGAATAGTGGCACGTTGAGGCGAAGGAGGCTAGGCGTTGTATGAAGTGAGTTTCGGCAGGAGAGTTTGGGGGAGAAGGTCTCGGGGAGACGAGGGAGCAGTGAATGGGGGACTCGGGGGGTGGGCTCGTCTGCGGGTATCTCTGGTGGGACTACCACATTCGGTGAATTGTCATCTTCGTCCTCACCTTCGACCTGGTCATCGGCATCGACCATCCCCGACAGAACGCGCTTCTCGAACTCCAGTGCCGCCTTCGTATCTAGTCCCAGAACGTCCCGAGCTAATTTCCACCAGACGACCTGAACGTTCGCCCGTGCCCCCTCTTGAAAGCGACCATCCCCAACGCGTACATGCACACCCACATACGTTCCCCCAAGCACATCTTCAACCTTCTTCGCAACTGATATCAATGCTGTATTCGCAAACGCCATGCACCGCCTGGTTGCCCTCCGTACTCGTTGGTTCTCCGCGGTTCGGAGTCGGAGTCGCGAGGAACCGAAGAGTGTCCCTAGTTGGATGAGGCGTTGTGACGCAGTCGCAAGCGTTTCGATGGAGATAGCTTGGAGGTACTTATCGCCGCCACGCACGGGCGCAGATGTGTCCACGTATTGAAACTCGTATGGTTCCGTGTCGGGGAGGAAGAGTGTCTCATTCGGACGGACGCCCAAATTTCCTTCTATCCACGCCTCGGTGCCGTTCGACACGCGAAGAAGCGTCTGCTGGGCCTCGATCGGTCGCAGATCTACCAGCCACGCCCACGGAACGAGCGTGTACGTCATGTAATCCACACACTCGTTTGGCTGTGAAATATCCGCCGGGATATATGCGCAGTGCGTTCGCCCTCTTCGCTTGTCGCTGAGTCGTAGCATCCGGGCGAGTGTGTTCGAGCGGACGTACCGCAGGGTTTTGGGACCCAGCCGTGCGGGTGGAACGAGGAGGGTGCGATTTAGGAGATAAGCGAGTGTGATGGCATTTTCAAGGGCGATGCGTTGGTTATGAAGGCCGCTGTGGGGGAGGTAGGCAAGGTAGGTGGTAGAAGGGTCTGCACGGAGAGTGTTGAGACGGGAGTCAGGCTCGTCGAGAGCATCAAAATTGATGTCCGGCTGATACGATGCACGTGCATTCTGGTACACACCATGCAGCCCGCCAAGAGATAGGTCGTGCCCTCCCGATTTAATGCGCTGGGACGCGTTGACTATGTAAGACCAAATCAGCGAGACTAGAGTGATACGCACAGAGAGGAAGGGATGACCGTACCTGGTCGCAAATAACCAATATGCAAACGCAAAGCAGATGAGTGCGCCGCACGCCAGAGACGCCACGAGTATCGCCATACGACGCATGCGGCGGTACGGAGCGTGAAGGTGCAAGTGCGGTGGTGGGTTAGATGAATGACGCAAAGTGGACTCGGGGCGGGATCTGCGCGGCGGAAACATGCGGTATGCACCCTTCTCATTCGAGACAGAGGGTGACTGGAATCCATACTTCGATGTGACAGACATGATGGAGAACCTCTACAAAGGGATGGCACTCAAGTTGCTTGGCGGGTGTTTGTTTGCATCTGTTGAATTCCAAAGGCTTTGGACCAAGTATGGATCAATCGATGATCACTTTGAACCTCCTTCATGTTCGAGGTCGTTCGCTTGCAAAGAGTTTGAAGAGTGGGCAGATTCGGTCAGTGACGAAATTGCTTTCTTCAGGAGAACACGTTTCTCGATGGCCGTTTCGATAACTTTTTGTACGGAGCAGGTCCTAGTTGCCGATCCTGGAAGGCAGGCCGGGATGTGGATCGTGATGAGGAACACAATCATCAGTCCTTACTCTCAAAATACCACACCAGACACCATTTGTCGTATCTTTTGATTCAATATTAGAATCGTTAATGACCATCCCAATCGAAGTGGGACTGATTCACAGATGATTCGAGATGATTCGAGGCCCATTTGATGATGGACTCGGGGATCTGACGTTCTTCGGTAGATCAAGACCATCATCAATGCCAATGCAGACCAGTGTTCGCGCACCTCGATAGGGATGTGAATTGCACCGATAGTTATTCGCAGAGACGTACGCACGAGTGCCCTCCCACTCGGTGGCCGTGATCCACCTTTGAGTTTGACGATGGGTACATCCCTAGGCTATCCAGGGCACTCCGCCAAGTGACTCCTCTTCTCCTTCTCCAGCGAGTGGATATTTTATTGACATATAGCCTCAGGAGAAGGATTCTCCCTATGTAATCGAATCATATTTTGATGCTGAAACAAACGACGAACTTTGTAAGTAGGATTGCTAATGCCTGTGCTATCAATGTGCACAAGGCAACGGATGAACAAGGGCCTCAGTAGGACTTCAACGGAAATCGGTAAGGGTGACAGACTGCAAACGACGAAAACAATTCCAGCGTGCTCGCTCGCTGGACGTATCAAAGTCCTCTGAGTGGACATGCCTGGCTCATTGCTTTTTGATGCCGCGTTCTTAGGCAGAACAAGGCCGGGTGCAACTCTCTACCCTTACTCTGCGAGGTGACCGCAAGCGCGGTCCTCGACCGAATCTTCGGTGGTGACGCGGTGACGCGTCTCTTCCACTGCAAAGCCCCAAGTCACGTACACAACTAACTCACATTCCGACGCTAGAGGCAATGCGAATAAAATTGAGTATATTCAATGGACACCACTCTGTTTTCGTTATCAATGAGAAACAGCAACACAACCCTTGCTTGACCTTCGTCACTCGAGCTTCCACGGGTACCACCTAAGCGCCAGTAAACAATTGATAGGCCACATATGTCGATCCAAAAATCAAGCCTTATGTATCCCGCGTCCCGTTAACACCCGTTATCGACAGTTGCAAGCTAAAACACGTACCAAGGAAGGGGATCTCCCCAAGGATGCCACCGCGGGTGTTTCTCTGTGGTATAGGTGAGTGTCATGCAACATAAAAGGACTGCGTCTCAAGAAAGGCACCTTAGCAGCATCTCCGCTGGTATACCCAACTGTGTACAATACCCGGCTAAGCACCCAGAATGCGCACGCGCCTGCCGCGAGGGCGGGGTACTTAACCCCCGACACCAGTGTCCTGTCATTCCAGTCGGTCCTGAATCACTTGCTTGTAATAGAGGACATACGTGATAAGGACGATGGGCATGTGTTCTAGAGTGTTTTGGTGCGCACGTTGGGCACAGTTGAAGAGGTGGGCATCGCGCGACGCTTGCGCCTCTGCCTTCTCTGCGTATACTGTAGTAGCCAAGTTCTGTGAATTGCCCTCTGGGAATGAAGCGGTTCCGCGGACATACGCTGCGGATAAGAGACTCCCGACTTCTTACGATAGCGAGACACCACCATAACCTGCCAGCCTATAAGCCATACAGCGGAGACGAGCGCGGACGCGATGTAACGGTAGCTGCTTGTAAGCACGGCCGTGAGATGCAAGCAGCCCGTTAAAGAACACGACGAACCCTTCAGGAAGTAAAATAGCGGTAGACATTGGTATGGGTCTCGTGAGAGCGGTAGTTAGAGGGAAAGATGTTGCCCAGGTTGGACCCAGTCTAGAGAGTTCTTATAGTAGGGGTGTGGGAGGCTTCATGCCGCATTGTGACGCAAGCGCTGACGCGTTGCAACGGGTCAGGGGTAACTTAGTGACCCTGGTGCGCCGCAGCGGCTGAGCGGTTCAAGTCAGGCCGCAGCTATAACCAAAGATATGGATCAGCGACTTCAAAGACTTTGGAACGACCGGAATGGCTCCTACTAGTAGGAACTCAACAAGTTAGAGCAGTGTGGGAAAAAACCTCGAGCCGCACTGCCGGTGGACGCGCAATCAAGTTGCAACTTCGGCTGCCAGAATGCGCGTCGATCACCGGCCGAGGCCTTAACCTATACGTATGCACATCGATACAGTCAGCGCGCTCAGCGGCATGATGTAGCAATTAAATATTTATTGCGGTCATGCGGGGCGCGCTAGTTCGAATCCACTTTCGCGCCGACCCGGGCCCGGAAGACTTGGATCGCGAGGGTCATCAATAAAGACCGTGTCAGTGACGGGGAGTATGACTGTCAAAATACCATGTGTATAAAGCAGCGTCGGCCGAGGACTTCCCAGTTTACTCGCACCCACAGGGCAAGTAGGAATTTGTATTTACTCAGGCTTCAGAGCCTCACCGCATGAAGGTAGTAAGACGTGTACAGCATGTCAGAGCTCCATCTGATTATAGCGTCTCAGAAGACTGCGGGCTTACGGATCATAACACAGTATTGACGAGATAAGAGATAAGCACCTGATTGTCTGGCAGCTGACCGTCTTCGGCAGGGAAACGCGGTCTCGGCATCATCAACCCGAAAACCTCGGGCGCTGTAGGAGGATACAATTAATCACGATCTGCAACATAGTTCGAGGACCACACAGCGTGGGATGCGCGACTAGAGTCCGGATGTTCTGTGCATCGGTCATATGAGCTAGGCGTGGACCGCCGACAACTTCCCGATGAAGTTCAGCTCACTTGAATGAAGTGGGATCTGAATTCCGAATTTCCAGTGGTATATATACCTTAGTAGAGATTCCAATGTGCGACTAAATAAAGAAGGATCCACTTATTCGATCGCACCATGCGAAGATCGAATTGACTTACCGTTTGCGCATAGCACATACCCCAATATTCAAGTTGGTCTCGAAGATATACAACACCATGTTGGTGAGGCACTCCACGCTGGGGAGTGATCATGATGGGTCAAGAACTAGGCGACCAAAATATCAGCTAGCGAGGATGATCATAAAACCTGCATTCTGCAACCAATTGTATCCACGTCGGGTTGAGACAAACATCACGATGCAAACGCTTGGCAAATGCGGAATCATACAACCCATCACCGTATATCAGTCTGTCAGCGTTTCGCAACAAGACAAATGCGCACAATCGGTGTGAATCAAGATCGGAATCAAAAGTATATAACCCGGAGGCGGAGTATGGTTCACAGATCAAAGAATAAATCAGTAGACAAGGAAATTGATCAACCACCAAAAGATGGTGTGAACACCTGACAAATGTAATATAATTATCGATATAAGATACAACGCAACAGGGAGACGTATCCTTCAAACAAACGACTTGGATGGGGACGAGATATGGCGTGAAATATGGCGTCGATGTAAACATATCAACATTCGTTATGAGGGTCAGTGATCGACCCATGCTTAAGGCTCTCAGGAGGCGACGGCGCGTCACGCCCAAACTCGACCGTTTTCTCAACGGTGATCTCGAGCTGGTTCAGGCTCGGGGGTGAGTGTGCCTCGGCGGGTCTAACGAGATAGCATACCTTAGTAGGTGTACAGTGCTCACTGCGTGGCTAAACAAAGAGTCAGATTTAGCCGCACGGGAACACCTTGTGTTAACTCACCGGCAACTTACCCGGCGTTCTCCTCGGTCCACTAGGGAATCGAGGTCCGACGGGAAGGTCCGCAGAGGCTCCCCGCTGTCGTTGGTGTTGAAGTTGCTTACGTGTATTCAACCTGGTGGCCGCATAAGTGGCAGGCAACCGTATGACGAAGAAGACTCGAACTCACGTGGCAAGCAACGAGTTTGCATACACTGCAATACATGATCAATAAAGAAACCATGCAAGATAAAGTAGGGAATCTATCGACGTACACTTGCTGATGAAGAAATGGAGTCCCATAAATATAAGATTGTTAGGCATCGCGAGCCACTTCAAGTTGACGACCGTCAGAATGACTAGAAGATCGCACAATTTTCTACTCACACAAATCATGGACACTATTGTCGCGGCACTTGAGAGAATGGTTAAGCAAGGGAAGGGCCGCATTCAATGACATACCTCGTCAGCAGATTGGTCTCAAAGGTATACAGGACCACCGTGTTAATGACGCGGTCCAGGCTGAGGCACGTTAGCGTGAGTAGTCAAGTCGAGTAAATATATACCTTGTCGAAGCCCGCTTGTCATTCTGAAGGGTTTGCAATGAATAAGTCAAGAATCCGGTGACGAGAATGTCTACGAGACATGACATCGCTAGGCCGAGGGTGAAAACCCACTGAGGCAAGAATAGCGCAACGAGACTTAGGAAGATTCGATATTTCGAATGTACAACGGCTCGCTCACTCTAAAGTTTGCCTTGAATGCTGTAAAGGTTTTCATATGGATCCTATATTGGATTTAGCCAGACAAGCACTGACTGAGTAATGGTATGCCCTACATTTCGACTGTCGTTACTGGAAGTTGGAGTTGAACGAGTTAAATAGGTATTGGGTAAATTCATTCACGACATACCTGTCGCACAACCTATTTCATTTGTATTAATAGTGTATTAATGATTATGAATCGCAGATCCTTACAGAGACGGAAGAATGCTAGCACAAGCTTTGATTATTTCGGTCAGCTGAGTCTCAGATACCGATTTGAGGTGGAATGTGTACTCACAATTAACAAGGTGAATCGCCATTGTTGTCGACTGACTGGGTGATTGTGAGGATTTTTTGTTTGGTTTATCGGTGGCGAACTTCTTACGTTTGTGGATGCGATGAGAGAAAAAACTGCGTAACGAGATCAACAAGCTAACAAAGTCAGGTTCTTGAAAACGACGGTACCAATGTACAATGAATGTCAGGATTGCCTATCTCGCTCAGTTAGGTTGAAGCTCAAATATATAGGACCATACTCACAGTAGCTATGACCGTCAACTGCGACGAGGAGATAAGCGCTTAGTGAAAATAGAAGTGCGAAGGTAAACGTACTGCTAGAGGTCTAAATGATACATTCTCCTCGTGAGTGATGAATCTGCGTGCGAAAGTGATGCGCGTACATTGGGATTACATCTATCTTCGTTTCGTCACCGTAATTCGTGATAAGGTAAATCCAAACTGAGGCATAGACCAAGAAGCTGTGCACGGTATCCAGCAACCTGAAAGGGCTTGAGCATTGGTCGATAAGGCGAGGGCGCTACGACAGGGACCTACCACACCGCTCCCACCTAATCATGATATGAGGTCGGCACATTACACGTGACAATCTGGAGGCTTACTATGACTTTGATCCTGGCGGAGTCTTGAGGGAAGAGCTTGATGTACAGGAGGGTTTGCACGATGGCAACTCCCGACAACCTAAAATTGAAACACGATGGTCATGGCTCAGGGCTCAGCACGTCGAGAATCGGCACTCACGCCGCAGCACAGAATCCGCCGAGTAGCAGGGCGCCGAATGTTGTATCGACAAGAGACGTCATATCAGCGCGTGGGTGGTTAGCGGAAAGGAAGGAGTCGCTAAGTGCGAACGAAGGAAGAGAGGGAAGATAGGGTGTCGAACAAGAGAGGGAATGCCAACGTCTTATTGTGAATATTGGCATGCTTAGAATGTTTATTTCTGATCAATGATCAGTAAAATGCCATCAATGCGCAACTGTCATTACTCCCAGGTGACGTTTCATGCGCATGACCCGATTTGACAGGCACTGGTCGACATTCCCCAGATTGCTAGAGCAGATCAGTGGTGCCTGTTGACAATGGTCAGAAACAAACTTGGCTGCTTTGCATTGAGCCACTCAAAAACGTCCGGGGTATCACAAGATAGAAATCAATCAACCAATACCCCGAATGACCCCGGTACTAAGTGTTGTCTCGTGCTTTGTTGCAAGAATCACTTGAGACCGCTTGCAATGCAACATGCACGGACTCTCTGATTGGCTCGGAACTTGAATGATACGCTTTGTTGCCACACATGGCATCGTTGACAGCTCAGCTCCTTCACGCTTCGTCGACGGCTTGGACTCGAGACAAGTCTGGGCGTTCGCTAACGCGCAAGGATTGTTTGCCACCTGTGCCTTGTCAATAATGCATGATGGCAGGTCACAAGGACTGCGTGTATCCCATTGGAGAACGTGTGGATATGCAAGTAGCAGCCTTGCAGACTACTCCTACCTATAGTATGCCAGGCATCACCAGCTGCTGAGCGGAAGCAACTGTAACGTGACGCGACCTTTCGCCTGTCACGCTTACAATTGTCACACCAGAACCCACTTCCTTCCTTCTTTGACTACACAGTGTGACACACGTGCAACTCGAGTTTTACCGTACGTTTGTTGATTTGCCTACCTTCGCCTCCCTGACACCACTATCATCCAGGACATGTCAACATCGATGGACGAAGACGTGTTGAGCGACGTGATTCCGAGCATCATCGTCTCAAGACAGGTAAGTAGCTCATTACCCCTCCATGGTAGCCAAAGACTTACCATGGATGGGACGTCGGACGTGATAGCAAAGTGAGGGCGCGGACGATGGAGAAAGTGAATACATTGATGGGGGCGCGAGCATGGAAGAAGATGAACTTCAAAGCGACCAAGATGACCAGGTCCGCAGCCGCGTTTGTCCATGCATCCCCATCTTGAGGTTAACGTCCTGCCTCCCCAGGAAACTGTCCAGAGCGGTCCATCGTCATCAAAGTTGGCCAAAATGCAACGGTTTGCAGAAAGGCAACAGAAGAAGCAAAAACGACTGGCGGATGAGAGCCAGCTCCATGCAAAGAGACAGGAGATGGACAAGGCAAAGGTGCCTTCTTCATCGCAATATCATGTGTTTCGTTCTCATGATGGCCAGATTACCGACGCCGTAAAGCGTTACTCCTACCTCTTGGGTCAGACTGACCTTTTCAAGTATTTCGTTGACATCAAGGTTTGCTTTGTTCTCATCCCCCCGGCATTTGCTCATCGCCGTGGGTTTTGCAGAAGGCTCGCGACCCTCAGTACGCCGCTCTTTTTGATGCACAACCAAAGCAGCGAGGGAGAGGGCGCAAGAAACCCATGTTGGTATGCTCACTCATTAAAACAGCTCGCGTGCTCATTTTCATCTAGAGACCAAAGCGCCCGACACAGGAAGTCGGAGAAAGAAGAGGATGAGGAGATGTTGAAAGATGGAGAACTCGCCGTTGAAGGAGACGACCAACCCTATGTCTTTGAGGAATCACCGAGCTGTCAGTTAAATCTGATTTATTTTGAAGCACACTCACTCCTTCGATAGTCATCAATGGCACCATGAGAGCGTACCAGCTCCAAGGGCTGAATTGGTTGGTGTCGTTACATCACAATGGCCTGAACGGTATCCTCGCTGATGAAATGGTCTGTGTTCGAGTAGCGCACGTTCTGCAGTTACTCATTTGTCCCTCTAGGGTCTTGGCAAGACGCTTCAAACTATCTCGTTCCTGGCTTATCTCAGGCACTACCGTGATGTTCATGGCCCTCACCTCATCGTCGTACCTAAGTCAACATTGCAGAACTGGGCTCGAGAGTTTGAGCGATGGACGCCGGACGTCAATGTCGTGGTTCTGACTGGTAGCAAAGAAGAACGCGCCGAGCTAATCGCGAATCGACTCATCCCTCAAGATTTTGATGTGTGTGTCACCTCCTATGAGATTTGTCTCATAGAAAAGTCGGCGCTGAAGAAATTTTCATTCGAATACATCGTGATCGACGAGGCTCACCGTATCAAGAACGTCGATTCCATCCTCGCTCAGATCGTCCGCGCATTCATGTCTCGCGGTCGTTTGCTGATTACGGGTACCCCGCTTCAGAACAACTTGAAAGAGTTGTTTGCTCTTCTTAATTTCATTTGTCCCGAGATATTTTCGGACTATGCCGATCTCGACGCCTTTCTTCATAAGGACGATACGGGCGCAGATGGAGAAGAGGAGAAAAGCAAAAAAGTCGTCGAGGCATTACACAAAATATTGCGGCCATTCCTTCTACGTCGTGTGAAGTCTGACGTGGAGAAGAATCTTCTTCCGAGTAAGCCGCCACTCTCTTGCTACGCACCTTTTACTGATCGACTGTGGATGCAGAGAAGGAGATCAACATATACGTCGGACTCACTGAGATGCAACGAAAGTGGTATCGCTCCGTCTTGGAGAAGGACATAGATGCGGTTAATGGTTTGTCTTCAGCCGCCCACTTGAAAACATAAATTTACCTTCTGGTAAAAGGACTGACCGGAAAGAAAGAGGGCAAAACTCGCTTGATGAACATGGTTATGCAGGTACGTGTCGTGGCTGGTCAGGTACCATATCCAACATCTGTTTAGCTCCGGAAAGTAACATGTCACCCGTATCTGTTTGATGGGGCTGTGAGTTCTCTCTTGTCCTTACTTCACGACCATCCTTCAATTCATATCTTGCGTTACCAGGAACCAGGCCCGCCGTACACTACGGATGAGCACCTCATAGAGAACTCAGGAAAGATGATCATACTGGATAAACTGCTCGGGTCTTTGAAAGTGAAAGGATCAAGGGTATTGATCTTCAGTCAAATGAGCCGTGTTCTGGATATTCTAGAAGACTACTGCCTCTTCCGTGCATTCAGTACGTTCTTACATTCCTTAAGTAACATCAGCAGTATTGATGTGTCCCCCTTGCCCCAAGAGTACTGCCGCATCGACGGTAGCACTGCACACGAGGATCGGATCGTTGCAATCGACGAGTATAACAAAACGGGCAGTGAAAAATTCATATTTCTGCTTACTACCCGCGCAGGGGGTCTTGGCATAAACTTGACAACTGCGGACATTGTCATTCTCTATGACAGCGATTGGTGAGATCTCTGGTCGGCAATCAGCGATTAGAGGTCATGCTTACCGACGGTCCAGGAATCCGCAAGCCGACTTGCAGGCTATGGACCGAGCTCACCGAATTGGCCAGACGAAGCAAGTATATGTGTTTCGCTTCATTACAGAAGGCAGTGTCGAAGAACGTATGCTTGAGCGCGCTGCGCAAAAGCTTCGTCTCGATCAACTAGTTATTCAGCAGGGAAGACAGCAACAGTCCAAAGGCAAGTATCTTTCCAATTAATGCGAACGATACTCATTTCATTTACTTGGAATTCAGCTGCGAGTAAAGAAGAGCTCCTTGACATGATCACGCACGGCGCGGAGAAAATCATCAACGCTTCCGACGAGTGAGTTCTCATCATGCATGTCTCGACGGTGTCATTAACGTTCCCTTTCTAGCATACTCATCAATGGTGACATCGAAGCAGTCATACAGCGCGGTGAAGAGCGTACTGCAGAACTCAACAGTAAATACGAGGGTCTAAATCTCGAAGATCTTAGCAACTTCAAATCCGATAGCTCCTTGCAACAGTGGGAGGGGGAAGACTTCCGCGCTGGCGGACGCAAGACGCTCAACTTGAACATGCTTTCGTTGTCAAAGCGGGAGAGAAAGTTGAACTATTCCGTGGATAGCTATTTCAAGGACACATTGCGTGCTGGGCCGTCTAAGACAGAGAAGGCTCCCAAGCTCCCGCGTGCTCCAAAACAGATACAGATGTGGGTTGGCTGTGGAGTTGTCGTCGGCTATCGGTGCTGATTAGGTCGCCATTTGCTTCCAGTCAGGACTTCCAGTTCTTTGATCCAGCCCTGGCTCAACTCCAGGAGAGAGAAATGGCCGTATTCAAGGTTTGGCAATGACTTGCCGTAAGCTACTGAAGTTGACCAAACGTCACGGCAGCGCTTGAATGGAATCGCGGCGACTGTTCGAGAATCTCAGGGACCTGAGGACACTCCAGAAAAACTCGAAGCGGAACGGGCTGCGGCTCAAGAGTTTATCGATACAGGCAAGTACTATAATTCTATGTGATCCACGGATCATACTGACATGCACGCTGCCTGCATCACAGCTGAACCACTTACTGAAGAAGAGCAAGCATTGAAGGAGCAGTATACGGAAGCTGGGTTCCACGACTGGAGTCGGAGAGACTTCCAGCAGTTCGTTCGTGCGCTGGAGAACTACGGATGGTTTGACTGTCCTATATCACATCCTTTCTGCTTAACGCTGACTTCTAATTGCTGTATGTAGGACGGACGACTATGACCTACTCGCTTCCGAGATCCAGGACAAGGATGCTAAGTCTGTAAAACGGTACTACACTTACTTCAAGAAACACTGGAAGGAACTCGCTGAACATCCTCGTATCGCCGCCCGCATCGCCGAAGGTGAAGCCAAACGAAACAAACGGTCAAACCTCGAGTATCTCCTCGCCAAAAAAATTGGCTCTGTCAAGCACCCGATGCAGGAACTCGAGCTTAACTACCCCACGACCAAGGGGAAGGTTTATTCCGAAGAAGAGGACCGGTACCTGCTGTGTCGGCTGAACCATTACGGGATGCGAGCTGAGGACGTATATGAGCGGATGAAGCGTGACATCTCCGAGTTTCCGGTCTTTCGCTTCGATTGGTTTTTCAAGAGTCGGTCGACACAAGAGTTGCAGCGGAGGTGTAATACATTGTTGGGGATGATCGAGAAGGAGGCCGAGGCACTTGCACAGCAGGAGGGAAAGTCCAGCAAGGGAAGGGGAAAGGTATGTGTTAGTTTCCTTGTTCTTACATGCTGCTGACGAGATTGGTGTTTGTAGAAGCGCGGCTTGGAGGACGTACAGAAGGAAGACGAGATGAAGGAGTCGAGGTCACCAAGTCCCGCACCTGCCCCGAAAAAGTCGCATAAGAAAAAGAAGACGTAGCCAAACAAGGATCTTTAGGTGTACCATGTTCGTTTTGCATGCGTTGTTTTCTTGTACATCCTACCATATCCCTGGACCCTCAGCACTCAGCTTGCAACCAGGTATTCCGTCGTCACATAGAATTCACCTTGCATGCCACTGAGAAGAGGGATGTGTGGCCTACGAGTCTTCAGTCGACGATTTTCAGTTCGCGACTTCGCGGTGTGCGTCGGTGAAAGCTTGGGGTGGAGCTTTGAAGATTGAGGAAAGGGTATTGGTACCGTACTGTTGTATTCACTTGATCGCCATTTATTCAAACTGGTTCATATCTCAAACACGAATCTTTCCTTCGCTTTCTGCATTACCCAGCGGAACCTAGTTGACAACCCGCACTGCAGACATTTTACCATTAAGAGAACGCGCGCAGAGATCCATTGGGGCTGCCAACGTCGATCGCGCGAGCAGGGGCAGAGTCCCGGACGTGGATTACAGCACAACGTACTCGTCCGCGCTCACCATCGCATCCGATGAAAACACCACTTCCTCTCCTCCGCTCACCCTCGTCACGCTCGCCACCCCGATTCCAGCCAAACATCCCTGCGCTACAAATGCAACCTTGACAGGGAAGAAGGCCCCAGCGTCATCCCCACTTACACTAAATTCTAGCGTGCCCGAAGGATCCTCGGCCGAGATCTGGGGGATAGACCAGTCGAGAGCGTGTGTGGAGGGGTTGAGCGACCAGTTGGAAGAAGCATCTGATACGGTAGGGTAGGAACCTGTAGGGAGGGGTATGGAGATGGTGACGTCGTAGAGGGTGATGTGGTCGTGTGCGAGCTCGTATTCAATGTTAACGACACAGGTGCCATCGTTCGAAGGGGACGGCCAGCAAGTGACTATAGGGTAAAGGCAAGGAGAGGAATGGTCCACGACATTGGTATACGCTTCTCCGAGAGAGAAAGGATAAGAAATACTTACGCGATAGTGGGACATGACTTTCGTCTTGGCCAGCATAGCGCCACTTGAGCACAGTAAGTGCCTGGCCAACTTGAAACGGTTTGGAGGGATCCTTGAGTGTGATAACTTTCTCCTGGTTCGGGACGAACTTGGCAACGTTGGGGTGCTGTTTGAGCTGAAGGTCAGATGCAAGGCTGGTCGAAAACGGTGCGAGGGCGACTTTGATGTGTGCGTTGGATGGGTCGGCGATTTGCAAATTCATATCGCCTGTGAGCTGCATTGATTTGACGCCACCTTCGCGCAGTAGCGAGACAGAGACAGTTTCTTTGATGATAACGTGTACGCTGAGCAAACCCACAAGGATCGTCAGATCAAGTCAGAGGGGCAGGGATAAGAAGTATGGCTGAACTTACCTTTCTGGGTCTACAGTGGGAAGGCTGCCCCGTGCATCTTTGAGAGTCTGAGTCGGTGGTTCAACTGGAGTTGGAGTAGGGGGAGCGGACATATCTTCCACAGTGAGTACCTCGCCACCGAGCGCGTCCAATAATTCTGCCTGTCTCGTCTTCTTGCTGCCAAGTTTCATACCGCCCGTCTTGAAGTTGGGAGCGCGAGACGCTGCGGCGGGTGCTGGGGAAGTCGTGCGTGCAGTCGGCGCATCCGGGGCCTCGTATCTTGGAACGGGCGCATAGCCGGATGCACCACCACCAAGGTAAGAGCCACTTCCGATGCCACCTCCTAGGGTCGCGGCACGCTTCTGTTGTTCTCGACGCTGCATCTCGAGTTGACGAGCACGGCGTTTAAGTTCCTCTTTGGCCTCGGCTTCTTTATTCTGTGATTCAAGCGAGACGTGTCAATAGTTCCCTTCCCCTTGTCGCAGAGAGTGGGCTTACCCGTGCAATAATTTCTTGTATCTTCTCCTCGTGCGACTCCATCTCGAGCACGCTGCGGACTTGCATCAAATTGACGTGTTCCCGATAACCCAAGCTGACAATCTCGTCGAAAGCACCCAACAGCTCAAACGACTGTTTCTGAATCTCGCGCTCCTCGACGCTCTTGCACAAATCCGACACCACGCGGGAAAATAGATGCAATGTATCGATGTCCTGGAGGATGTTCGACGCTCTGTTGGTGATGAGGAGAATGTAGAGATCTTCGAGCGGTTGGTAGACATAGCGAACTTCGGCGGTTTCTACCGAGGTATGTTGGCTGTTAGCAGGAATGAGTTTCGGAAAAGATGCAAGGAGCGATTCGATTCTGGTTCGCGTCATCGGGTGGAATTGACGCGAGAGAACGGCTGTACACAAATGCTCAGTATCGTCACAAAAAATGATTCGAGTCGTACCTTTACCGCCTTTGGTGCATATCGAGGCTGCCAAAACGACCTGTGTACTCGTCGTAAAGAGGGTATCAAGGGGAAGGTTTAGCACTGACCATATCGTCTTATTATCAATGTGTCCTCGTGGTGGCCGGTCACTGCGCTACGTGGCTCTCGTCTACCACGTGACTTTACGCGGTACTACACGTTTTTATAACCAACACTTCCATCGACTAGTAATGGCACACTCGCATCTAGTAGCAAGGTATACTCTCAAAGCTATGGAGCGAATCGCGCCACTTAGGCTTGCAGAAAAGTGGGATAACGTAGGTCTTTTGATATCCCTAAATTAGTGCATGGCACCGACAGGCTGCAACAGGTAGGCCTCTTGTTAGGTACAGCCCGCATCAGATGATAGGCTCCTTCGCGACTTTTCTGAGGCACACCCAGAGTCCCCTGTTCTGCGGCCAGATGCCAACCAGGTTCTATTAACGATTGAGTGAGCTCACCTTCTATGTTGATCGCGTCCGAGAATGTCGTCATGATTGTCTTGTTCGTCCAGCCTGACCTCCGCTGTGCTCCAAGAAGCATTAGAACCCTCGGTAGCACTTGTCGTATCATACCACCCCACGATCTTCAGACCGTTATCATCGTTCACGCTCTCGAACTCACTTCAAGCTTCTCTTCTGAAGCTCGCTGCGGCAGGCGTGTCGGTTTATTCGCCCCACACGGCCCTCGACAGCGTGTATGACGGCATCAACGATTGGCTGGCGCGCTGTGCTGGGAATCCTATTCATGCCACCACACTCAGCTCCGTGAACGTCTCGCTTCTGGAACCTAAAGGCGATGATGGCGGGCTTGGCAGACTACTCACCCTCCAAGATCCGATACCGATCGAGGAGCTCGTCGGGAGGATCAAGAAGCACCTCGGTGTTCCACACGGTGAGTAGGCAAATGTGATCCTCTAACTGTTTTCTGATGACGCGGTTTTTGATTCGTACCTTCACTGGGTTCCATCCTTTGATCCCGGACGGCGATCTCGCCGCACATCCTTCTCTCCCGTTCCCTCCCGCTGTCCATGTGTTGCATGACCCTTTCCATATTCGCGGATATCAAGTTGACGTCGGACGACCGGTGATGCCACGTGAGGTTCAAACGATTGCGATCTGCGCGGGGTCTGGGGGTTCTGTACTGGATGGCGTGGATGCAGACGTCTATTTCACAGGTGAAATGACCCATGTAAGTCCTTTCGTATTCCTCTACCGCCCTTTTTCTCGTGTACGCTTTGGGCCTGGGTCGGTGCCCCCGCTTTGCCACGTCATGTGGGCGATGCTATCATGCGAAGATAACTTTGCTGATCTATCCGTGATATAGCATGAAGTCTTGGCAGCAGTCGCAGCCGGGAGATACGTTGTGCTTTGTAAGTGTTTCTCCTTTCCCGGACTTTCAAAGTTACACCCTCCCCTTTACCTCTGTCCTTGTTCATGGCGTTGAGGAACTTGCTGACGCTGTCACTCGCGGTACCGGGTGTCTGACTTATTGACGGTGTACCCGCGCGAATTGCCGACGAC
>JBBPOC010000484.1:0-16660 GCA_038091235.1 Tylopilus rubrobrunneus | reverse complement strand
TCGCCCAGTGGCCCAAGTCTACTTGAACGTGCACATAGCTGAGGCTCATAATCCAAAAGGATTAACACGGCGAATGTGTCATCTGTAGGGGGAACGCCATCGCCAGTCGCTCGTTTAAGCATCCTGCGGGCAGCACCATTGTTAGGGCTGGCATCGTGAGACTCGTCGAGGCGATGAGGAGTCACTTCCATTGACGTCCGGTACTCTCAAGTTTATTCCGACTGCCCTCCGGTTCCACTTTCTTTCCAAGCAACTCGAATACTCAGTAGCTCCGGATCACGTATATTGTTCCAATCCAAAGTGTCCCGTGTTTCTGGACGCATCGAGAGATGTGAAGAGAGGTCTCACCTGCGATGAATGTGCGACCATCTCTTGCGGCTCTCAGCGCAAAAGCGATATGTATCAGAGCGAAGACTGTTGCAAACATCACAAGCTCCTCTTCTCATTTTTATTGAGTGGAAAGGTCTGATAGCTATAACCTACTTTTACCAACGAGATCAGCACAGAAATTCAATGAGTCGAGAATTGGATACAGGTAAAGTACCATCATTATGCCGCTTACAATTGTCCATCATCAGAACTGCTCGTCTCGTCTTCTTCGGCATCTGTCGTCTTGCGTTTTCTAGTCACTGCTTTTGATTTGGACGCGACCCTGCCCGCTGTAATTTTCTTCCCGACCTTTTCTTTGGGGTCGCGATATTCCCGGATGACACTGCGAATGTCATCCAGCATACCCTTCAGTGTCCCTTCTCCCTTTGTGTCTCCTTCCTTCTCAGTTGCTCCTGAGCCAGTTCCGACCTCTGACAATGCATTCAACACTCTTATCTCACACTCCCACACCTCGACGGCTTCAAATGTCGGAGTTTCGAGGATGAGGGGGATATTTTGCACCCGCGGATCTGAAAGAATCGCGAGGAAGGCCGGAAGCCTGAGCGTACCACTAGAGGTATGTATGCGAAGGTCATGAGCGGATTGAGTGGGAGAGAGAATGAATCAACCCGGACTATATTCAAGCGGATAGTCAACGTACAGTCCGATGTTCTCGTGCCTATCTTTCTTCGACCCAAGGGGTGTCTTAGAGTCATTAAGGTGCATCCCGCGGAGGTATGACAAGCCGACTTGTTCGTCGAACGTTGCCACTGTTAGCGGGATAGCCTATGGTGAGTGAAAGTTAGACTCAGATGCAATTAAGCACTCACTCGTTTGGCTATCGATAGTTGAAGTATCGAGCAATCAGGAACGAAAACGTATCAGCGTATCATTGAAACTCACTCCCAACCTCCTTTCGTAGAGATATCATACCCCTATGAGATGACATCAATATGTGTCTCAGAAGAGACAACATATTACTCACTGCTGCATACAGATGACCTGTCCATACCGCATCATCAACTATATACCTTAAAAGCCGAACCCAGCGCTTACACGTGTCAAGACACACTCCAACCCTAGATTTGTCCTCCACTTGCTCGATAATATCCCGCAGCTCGGTAAATTGGGAACCTATTATGTTTTTGGCACCAGACTATAAAAAACCGGTTACCGGCGGCCCAGCGCAACAGAACTGAATTATGCTCACCATGTTCTCGATGACAGTTATCACGGATGAAGTCTCCTTATGTGCCCTGTTCAAACATTGAGCTATGTGAGATATAGATTCTTCTTTCGTCGCATCCCCAACAGTGGAGCCTGGGCTTTGAGGATGTAAAATAGCAGACATGTGGTATTTGCCAGGATAAAAGAAACTCACTGGAAGTTGTAAAACACCAATCCGAGTCGTTCGCATCGCTGCAGGTCATCCAGAAAGCACTCATAAGATTTTTCGCGCTTCGCTCTGGGATTATGCATGCTAAAACCAGCGATCACCCAAATCTCGTATGCTGTACTTACTCATCAGGATTTCCCATATTGATGAGGTAGCTTCCGTGAGGTAAAACATGCATTGGGTCGTACCCAAACTCGTGCATCCGGGCCTTGAAAGAAGCGACGCTTTCATCGGTTAGGGGCGGGGAAGACCATTTGCGCTGTGATTTCACGAATAGGGCAAACGCGTTGGCCCTTTTGGTACATCATATTATGATCAAAATGGCACAGCAAGGCACGAAGCGTACCGGACACGCGCCGCGTTCACGACCGCGTTCTCCACACCCCCGGCTGCAGAGACATGTGCACCCACTTTCCACGCCGAAGATACGCGCGGAGCAAAATCGGATGGTTTTATAATAGGTTGTTCTTTCTTTTGGCGCGTGTGGCGTGATTGCTTCACAGCACTGGCGTCCGTGTCTGAATAGTTCTCTATAAACCCCAATGTGAGATGGGTTCCTCGTAACTCACGTTGGGATCCTACGGCAGCTCCTGACTGTGTTTGTTCCTCTTCTTGGTGTTCTTTCCTAGCGCGTTTGGGTGACCGATCTGTGTGCTCTCTTCTGGTCGTTCGTGTCACTCCCACTGCTCCCTTAAACTCGTCCTGGGCAGCCAGCCTGGTTGCTCGCCTGGTCTGCACCATCAAAACAGCTGAGAACGAGTGAACAGCGTGGTGATCGGATTGCCGGAAATGAGATGGATGCGAGGTGAGGACACAGCGTGTGGTGAAGCGACGGGTCACTACCAGCATACCAGAGTGGTCACGGTTCCACTCGGGAAACGCCGACTGTGCTGGCCCATCAACTTCCTTGCCTTGTGGCTGTGATTCATCCAAAAACACCACGACGTGACTGGCAAAAAGTATGTGCCACTGGCAATAGTACTACCTGGTCGACCCATGGAGGCAACTAGCACTTCGGTTAACGTTACAAGGTCACTCGAAACGGTCCGGTTTATGGCGACAACCTCTTTCTAAAGGAATTATACAAATTCAAGGAATCAACGGCACCGAGTCCCTGCCAGTGTGAAAGATGTACCCCGGAGAGCCCTGTCTCTGACGGTACCTTTCTTTCACTTTCACAGATTCAGCACTATAAACGATAGATGACGCATTGAACGTGACAAACCCTGCGGTTGTGGCCAACTTGAATCCACAGCGCCAATTTTCCATGTATGCGATCCGCTTCCTTTTTGTGCTCACTCCTTTCCTCTTCATTGCTGTGGTTCCAGCGGATCGCCATCGCAAACATCGCCAGGTCGTCCCTAAGCTCCCGCACTATGCCAGCCTGAGGCAGTCAGAGTTCACTCGCGCTACCTTGGACGACTTCTGTTACTCCATCAACTGGTCTAGTGCTATCTTGAATTGGCATGTCGTGCGCTGTCTCTCTCGTGGCCTGTCATGCTTGATCTCAACCACCGTATCACGGTCATGCTTCAATAGGGAACTTTAATTACCTCACGGGCAAACCCACTGTCCTACTTCCAAGCGGTCCAGCCAACTCCACTGCCAAGATTTGGGTCGGTATCGATAGTTATACGTCCAAAAATGCTATCCTCTCCACCGGGGCAGACGATCAAATCCGCTATGGCATGGTACCTTGCAGTGACGTTGACTACGATAACGTCCCCCGCAGAGATAGTGTCATCTGAGTAGGCGTCGTTTCGATCGTTAATCTCAGTAATGGACAACAAGTTGCTCATTATCCACACTGCAGTGCAGGCGCGGAATGGATCATCGAAGATCCTGTGGATGAAAATGTAAACCTACTTCCTTTGCCCGACCTTGGGATGGTGACATTTGATGATCCCTTAGTCGTCAGCCTAGTGGTATGGCTTACACGACAGACGAGGCCGATATCAGCGCTCAGCAATGTGGAGGGATGGAACGAGGTTTCCTCGGTATCTTTTTTGTGCGTACTGTTGTTGTTTTGTGCGAATATTTATTATACACTTACTCTCGTGACCACTTGCAGGACTTACGTTCCATGACCTTGTCCGCGTCCAGGTGTCCGTGCTCAAGGGATGATACAATGCTTTCCCATCTCTTTACAACGAGTGGACTTTTACTTTTGTTGTTTACATTGCTTCAGGAAAATCCCCTACTACAAGTCGGGAACCTAGTCGGGATTCCTAACCACGCAGCGCTAACTCGTAACGTGGCCGTAACAGAACAGGCGAATTCTACTTGCTGCATGCCATGACTAGCAGACATAACTGTGCCCTTGGGATGAAAGCAAAGCGTTAAATGTAACGCATTTGCGAGGGGGGAGTGAACCGATGCAAGGGACGGGTCGAGTTGTCAAAACGATCCGACAACAGTCGTGGAAACTTGTCGCTGTCCATGCTAGGTTCCGTCTCCGTCTGTTTTCTCGGACTCGCCAAGAGGTGTCTCGATCGCTTCGTGCTCACTGGATACATCCGGAGCTTCAGCCGCTCGTCATGATTAGGTCGACTTGGCTTCTTTCTCCGCACTTTCTCCACAACAGCTGACAGCTCCCTGGAAGCTTTTGATGGAAGGCGCAAAGAAGCTGTCGGACAATCTGACAACCTTAGTTTTCAAGGTGCGCTATCGAGAACTCTCCTTCCAACCCGAGCATGTGGTTGTCAACCACGCGGCCCATACCATGATTTCACGTGCATCCACGGATCTCAATCGCTTCCGCTTCCGGGAAGCCTTATCGATCGACATATCAATTCATTATTATTCTTTACAGGTGGATATAAACGGTCAGGCATGCACGGATTCCGTTCGGACGACTGGTGAACCCACCTCCCATTCAGCTAGAGACTATACGGATCTAGAATCAACATAATGTCGCAGCCTGTATGTGATCTTTCACCCTCGCCGTCTAACCTTGTTGATTCATGCTTCCGTTATTACTCGCTTCGTTCGTTGTTTGGCACAGAAACTCGACCCTGCACTCCGAGACGCTATCTCGAGGATCAAAGCTATATGTGCTGCAAGTCAAGGAAGATCCCAGTACTTCCCCTACGGTATGCAAATAATGAACTGATATGTTGTACTGGCCATCTAATCCTGATCGGTTGGCGTACTGTTTCGCAGGTGGAAGTGGCTACAAAGCCAGTGTTACCCATTACTTCGAGAGCAGCACCGAAGTAGCAGGCGGGGCCGTCCAGCCAGGCTCGGAGGAGGATCTAGCGAAGATCGTGAGTTGATACCCTTGCTCGCGTCTTTCGCCAGAATGAACTTTTTCCTAGGTCAAAGTCATTGCAGCCACCGACATTGAATTTGCAGTAGGTGCCGCTTTGCATGTGGATGCAGACAGCTTATCATTTTCAACACCGTTCCTATTCGATTTAGATCAAATGTGGTGGACATTCGACCAACCCGGGATTTAGCTCCACAGAAGGCATCCAGATATGCCTCAGTCGCTTGAATAACATCGTCGTAGATGTGCCTAACAAGCGCGTGCGCGTCGGAGCTGGATGCCTTTTCGAAGAATTGTACCAAGAACTGCATGCTCACAACATCAACATCGTCGGAGGCTCCGGCCTCGCGGGAGTTGGGCTGGCTGGCTGGATGCTAGGTGGTGGGTACTCAGTCAAGACAAGTCAATACGGGCTGGGGGTAGACAACATTGAGTCGGCGAGGGTTGTCCTCCCAGATGGGACCGTCAAAGTAACAAGCGACAAGGAGGACAAGGACTTGTTCTTCGCTATCAAGGTAGCGTACACGCGTTGAGCTGACGCTTCCATTGTACCTGACCGTACTTTATTAGGGAGGAGGCAACAACTACGGCGTAGTGAGCGAATTCACCCTCAAAGCTCATGATCAACCTAAGGGGAAGTTCTACGTACGCCGCAGTTTTTGCTTGCTGTGTTCGCCTCAATCGCTGATACTTTGTCTGCTCCTTCTGATCCGACATAGGACCATACGTTCGAATACGAGCCACAGCACTTCAGTCAAGTGAAAAAAGCCATTTGTAACTTCGTCGAGAAAGTCCCCGAAGATAACAAAGCAAACATCGAAGCCGCCTTTAGGCACTATAGCCAACCCAGCAAAGTTGACCCTAAAGTCTGTTGCTTCTTTCTTCGAGCGCCGAAAAAGCTGACAATATTGCGGTTTTCATTCTACATCATGCAGGTTACGCTGACCGTCCATTGTGTATATGATGGCGATTACCCCACTCCGGACCCATTCAAAGAATTCAAGGACATTCCTGATATGAATAACGGTCAGCATCTTGACGCTTAATGCAAAGGAAATGACTCACTCTGTACCGACAGAACCTGCGCCTCCTTCAGCAGCTTACGAGACTGGTTCATTCCTCTTCGCCGACCTATGCCGTTCATATCTCAACGGGACATACGACCTCGTGAGCACGATGGCGATGAATCCAAAACCGTAAGCGTGAACACATGTTCCTGGTTGTTTTGAATTATATGTATCTGTGTTCACGGCTTGAAATAGCGTCGAGACTGAGGACATACCGGAACTGAGCCGAGACAAACCACCCATGAACGGTATTGGTCAATTCCCGCGGTACGTGAAGCTCTCAAGTATGTTTGTTTGCATGGAATTAACGACGGGATGTTGTCAGTGGTCGCTGGGGTAATGTCATGGTTAACAAATTCTCCCTACCCATAATCGAGGAGATCGAAAAGCAATCGTATGTAAGTACATCCCGCATCCGTCGCAATCCCGTCGCCAAAATGTTCTGACCGGGCACCTGGAATGCTCCAGGAGGTTGCCAAAGGGCTCGGAGAAAACGGTGGCACCCGTATCGCCATCGGACTGTGGCCGTTCACCAAGTCCATGTTCGACAACGCGACAAACTCTGCCTTCCCTCACACGAAAGGCAAGCCGAACTGCCCTATCATCGCTTACTTCACCTGGGAAGGCAAGCAAAACGACAAGCATTGGATCGACACCATGAAGAATACCTTGGGAACACTGAGAGAAAAGGTCCAAAACTCCGAATCTAAGAATCTCCCGTACTTCATCAACACGGCGCTCTATGAAGATACGACGGTGGAGGATCTCTACCGCGATAACCTGTCGAAGTTGAAGGAAGTGAGGCAGAAGTACGATCCTTGTGGTGTGATGGATCGCGCCGGTGGGTTCAAAATTCCTCTTCCTTAGGGGACGAACGGAAAACCAGGGACTTGTAAATAAGCGGTAGTTGTACGATCTTGCACAAGTAGTAGGGATGACCGTTAACAGCAATTTGTACTTGGTGAATCTACAAATCTCACACCTCTGAGATTAGAGCTGTTCCCAAGTTTTCGCTTTCAGGCATAGTATTGGCATAGTAACTTATGAAAAAGTCAATCAAGTCCATCTGTGCAACGTTGACGTCTTTCGCCTCCTCAAAGCCCTCCACGACAGGCACCAGACTGCACTGAGCAACCCCGCTGGCGGCAGTAGCCAGCTCACCATCCATGTCCACCCGACTGCCCTCTCTAGCTTCCCGATGCATGACATCACCTCTCCGTTGAGATCCGCAAGCAACCCCGAATTGTCGATGACGATGTCGGCGTAGGCGACTTTCGAAGTGATCGAAAGCTGTGAGTTGAGCCGGGAAGACGCGTCAGCGCGGGTCGACTTGTCTCTGGCCATGAGACGCTGTAGTTGGAGTTCCGGGGAGCTGTAGCGAAGAAGGGTGAAAAAGCAGCACGCGGCAGACAACACAGCCCGAACACACCAGTACACGACGATGACCCTGCCCATCCATTTCCACAGCCCTCCTTCGATCAGCAGCGGTACGTCCACCACGACCACTTTCTCGCCTCTTAGCCATGCTATGAGAACGCCCCAGAGGATGGCTCGTGTGACAGCGGGGTGCACGATCCCGTTTAGAATTTTTCGCTGCTTCTCGTCATTAAAAATGATGCTGCCGAGTTTCTTGCGGTCGATGGGGCGGGTATACCAATCTCGCTCGTGCGAATTCGCGGACGAGCCTACGGAAGAGGGTAAGAGTATGCCAGTCCCGAAAGTCTTGACGATTTGTTTGTGTGCGCGCGTGCCCGGTTCGACGACTTGCCTCGCGATGATGTCTGCATCGACGATTGGGATGCCATGCGAAGCGAGGAGCGCCGAGGCGGTTGATTTTCCAGTTGCTATACCACCCGTGAGACCTACGACTATGGGTCGGAGGGAGATGAGACTGTCAGGACGAAACGGAGCAAAAACAAATACCAAGCATCGGGGAACTATCGAGTTTCACCGTCGGGATGAGCTGAACGAAAATATCCTTGGTGATTTCTCGAGCCGAGCTGTGTGCTCCACTTAGAGCTAAGTCCCGCCACGAGGCACCGCCAACTGGCACAAGATTCACCGATTTGTATGCCTGGCCTACTACGTACATGCAGGAGTTCCGAAAACAAACATGGCTACACAAAGTTACTACTTGTAGGCCCTTGTGCATCGCTATTTGAAAACCTGTGTCTATTTCACCACTGCCAACTCTCTGCACTGTTCTGCGGTGTCAGTGGGATATATGGGTTTAGAATCTTTAGATCCCACGGAACTAAGATGACGTGCGAGTCCGAGGACATGGGATCGCCTTCAAAGGTGGAAATAGTGGCCTGAAGCAGTCGAGGCCCAGTCCCTCTTGCCATCGTTCACGAACAGCCGATGGCAATCGGGGCGTTACTGGAACGCACCCAGGCAAGAAAAAGCGGAATGAGTGGTGAGGTTCACAGATCCCGTTCAAGTTGGCACAATCAGCATACCTTTGCAGTTGCACTTTTCGGGACCGTTTGGACGATAGCCTGAGGCGGATTGGAATTATCGAGACCAACTTTGTTCGAGCCGAGGAGCGGCGTGATTGTACCAAACAGCCTCAGTAATTAGTCATGACCGTAGGGCTGGAATGAGCGAGATTTGGCACTACCGTTCACCATGGCGTAATGACCGATCTTGTAGGTCATTCGGGCTAGGAGTCGTGAACGATCCAACTTGAATATTATTATGAATGCTTCTACGCGCACACTGGCATTTACGTCAAGCGCTTTTGGGGCTAGGCAGAGTGGGGTACTCATCCTAGAATAGTCATGATCATTGATCACATGCCAGTGCTACCCGCGTCCGAGTCGGGTGCCAGTGACTAGTGACCCGAACGACTGGGTGTATCATGATGTCGTGAGGTTCTCGACCATTGCGCTACTAGTAGGACATTGATCAATACCAACTCGGATCACCACTTGCCTCGATCGAACAACTTGAAAGCTCCAAGGTAGACGTCGTCACTCTTATAGGTTTGTCTCCAAGACAGCGGTCGCCGTGGCAGCCTGAGCATCCGAGTCAAGACAGTACGTACAGGGTGCATTCGCGTTTCTGCCCAGGCCCCGAAGAGACCATGCCCAGCCTGCTCGATGTCACTGGCTAGACGTTCGACAAACGTGGATCCGGAGCGCTGCTTTGATGATGCATCCGACGGAACTAGAATTTAAATCCTCAGTGGTGCCAGACACGTTCCGACGGTGCAAACGTTCAAGACCAGTCTTTCCGAGTCTAAAGAAGAGGATGGAGTTGATACGTGTGCATGTTTACCTATCGAACTGTTGCACCTCTGGCGGGTGGAGATGAGTTCGAGAGCAGGAACCAGTGCCAGTAATGTGGACCGTTCACGGTCACGGTCACGGTGCGGCCCGGTGGTAATATCAAGGAACTGAAAAAGGCAAAAAAAAACATTTACATAATAGTAAAATTTAGCCATTTTCATGGTTCTTGCAGCTGGATCAGGTCAGACAACCAAGCACCCGGCGTCACAAGTTTCCACGTTCCAACTGGTTCGCATGGAATCGACGATTACAACAAGGAATCAGGAGGAGTCATATATGATAGCGATCCAGTGATAATGTAAGTACGTATCCACATGAGCAGGGCGAGACAGAGATGAACAGAGATCACATCAAAACGAAAAAGAGGAGTGAAAAATGGAAGGGAGAGACCGTGAATGGATGGGGAATAGGCAGAATATATACTATGCAAAAGAGCATCAAAGAGGTGTGTAAATGGCGAACGAGTGTACTGACGGTCAGCAACGGTATGTCAATGAAGATGAGACAGCAGAAATGGAAGGGAAAGAGAGAAAAAAGGCATAAATGTTACCAAATACGAAGAGAAACAGGTGAGTCATATGAAAGTGTGTCAGTATTGGGCTTGAGGTAGCGGTGGGAGCGGACCGGCCGGAGGCTGAGCATGTCCATGCGAAGGCGGGGGTGATGCCATTGCCGACCGTAAATCGTATCCCAGTCCAGCATAAAACGGTGAGAATGGTCGAACGTCCAAGCGAGGGTTAGACATTGGAGAAGCTACCCGCGCAGGTGGGGTCGGGAGAGTAGTATCCAGGGCGCTCGCCAAGCCAACTCCAAGACTGTCATAATACCGTCCGCGTAGATCAGCTTCTTGTGTTTCTTGAATATAATCTGCGGGAGGACGGGGCAACAGTGGTGGCGGTGGTGGCGGCGCTTCGCTCGTAGGGGTTGCAGTGGCATATGGGTGGCGGGACAGAGGTTCATCTGATACTTGGCCATTGGTCGCTGCTTGCTGCTCGGCTTCGTACTTGGCGCGCAGTTGCGCCTTCTCCTCGGCTGCTGACAGGGGCTTGAAACCGTTCACCGTCGGAGGAACGGGTGGAGCGCGGGAGCCGTTGACACGTGGAGGGCTTTGCGAGCGCATCATTTGCACCTGTTGCTCACGCTGTTGTTGTAAAAGTTGTGCGACCCTGTCTTGCTCTTCGAGTCGCCTTCTCAGTATTTCCTTCTCTGACAACCCGCTCCCTTCAGGAGGTGGCAGGCCAGCATATGAGGGCGCGTTTTCCGTGTAGGATGGAGACGAAGTGTGCTCTCGCACTTGCTGTACCTGTGCCTGGCCAGCGAGAGCTGCAGCGTCATGTGCCTCGTACTGTCTCCTCAGCCGCTCTTTCTCGTTCAAGTAATGGGGTTGGCTACTGCTACCCGACATCTCAAACGGAGGAGGCATGTCTGATCCACCCGCCTGGCCGGATCCGTCAGCCTGTGGGAAAAGGCTGTCATAGGTGACAGGCGCGGCAGCCCCAGCGGATGAGCCAGCCCCAGCACCGTCCTGGGCCCCGGATTGTGTGCCCTGGTTCCGATCTACAGCGAGCTTGGCGTCGTGGTAACGTTTCAGTGCCGCCTTCTCTTCCTCCGCCGAAGGATAGTGGGGTACCCGGGTCGTCGACGCCGGAGGAGAGGGTGGTGAAGCCCGGCTCGCGGTAGTGGTTGGGCCATTACTCGCATTCGGCGATATTGAAGAAAGTGCCTGTTGATACAAGGCGGCCCCAGCCGAGATACTCGGGCCTGGTATGATGTTAGACGAGTATGATTTATCTCGAGTAGGAGGAGAGTTCGCGTCTGAGCTACTGCGACTATGGATGGATGGCGAGGAGACGCCATACGCTTGCGTGCGTTTCGCTGTTGCCTGAGCACGTTCAAATAGCCGTATCTTTTCTGCTTCCGCAGTTGGCCAGGGGGCTGACTTCTTGGACGTGGTGCTTGGTGAGGTAACACTAGACGAGATCTAATCGCTTTCGTTAGTGGTTGGAATGGTCGAAAATAGCAATCTCACATCGCTAGCCGCTGCTGCACTTGCCATAGCAGCTGTCCCTTGAACCCGCTGCACTTGTGCCACAGCGTTCTCGTATAATACCTTCTTCTCGTTTTCAGCGGTAGGCCATGGCCTCTGCGAACGTGGTGGTGCCGCTTGGGCGCTAATCCCTTCCTCAGCGTCCTTCTCACTGATATTCGTAATCGTCAACCGGTTCTGAGCGTTTGCACTTGGTCGTCTCCGTGTCCGCAGTTCGGCGACGCCATCGGTTCCCAGGAAGGAATCACCACCCAGTTTACCTCGGGAGTTTGGTCTTACTGAAGAACCGTAACCCGGATGGTCAACGGTTCCCGCTCCTCTCGCCCCAGAACCATTCCCGAGAGCCCCGAGCTCATCCATGTCTGGCTGTGTGTTCGCAGTGCCATTAAGTCCCGATGTGGTGCCGTACTGAGATTTAGATGGCACAGGAGGGGAACGAGAGTTGCTATTGAGTTCGTTGTAACCAGAGATGCGGTTCGACACATAGGACTCGGCTGTGAGGGGTCGGGTGACAGAAGTGGTGATAGGTACAGTGGCTGCCAGGCTCGAAGGCGAGGTTAAACATAGACTTGGTGCATGACCGATGCGTCTGCGAGGGACGTGAGAGGGTGAAACACGGGAAAACAGAATCCCCGACGACCTACCTGACGGCTTCTTCCGATACATTCCTACGACCGAATGTTTGAGTCAACCCTATCCTCGGAAAAAAAAAATGCGCCAATTCCACTCACCGTGGCCAATTCGATACAATGAGGGGCAACTCCATCGTGACACTCTGCATCGACCCGATCCACGCCCTCACGATGATGACATAAGTAATGTCAATGTGTCTCGCTGCATTCAAGGTTGTCGTTGTATGTGTATTAGGGATTAAACACCCCAACTCGGCTTTGTGTTGCGTGCCATTATACAAGGTCACGTTTAGCGGGACTTTTTGTTCCCCAATGTCAGCTACCTTAATCTGGGGTCCACTCCGTTTTGCAGTTGCTTGCGGTCCAGCACGAAAGATGGTGGTTTCTTTCAACGTGAACTCAAATCCACGGAGGATGACAGGGTGAACGGCGTCAGACTTCAGGATAGCCATGACGGAGACACGGTCACCAGGCCCGTAACACGTTCGCCCGCGATCTACGGTGAGGTGCACGCCGTCCTGGTGGACAGAGCGTGATTCGGGTTGGGAGTAGACAGGCCAAGTGGAGTGTAATTCGTGTTTGTCGATTATGATCGTTGTTGCTTGCGAAATGACAGCTGTTTTGCGACGGCGGAAGAAACCCCTGGTGGTCTTTAGAAAAGATATAGCACGTTGGTGGGAAAACAACGCACTTCTTGCCGAGAGTGCAAACAGTTGCGACAAGTTCGTATCGAATACCAGCTACAAAGGATATTTAAATCATATGGAAGGCAATTTACACACTAGATTTACTTACCACCCTTGTCCAACGCAATACTAGGCGGTATGGACTCCGGGATACGAATCAAGAACGGGAAATCTTGCTATCGACACCATTATGATCAATAAACGCTCCTACACGAGGCAACACATCACGCACAGATTGCAGCACAGAGTAGTCCTCACTCGACTGCCAAAGCGGAATGGGACTTGGGCCGACATGGTCAAAGTAAGAATTCGCTTGGCCACCGCCAGGGAGCGTCTCAATCTTCTTGAGCTCGACGCGTACCCATTTGGCTTTAGCGCCTGCAGGACCCACGCGGACTTCAACAGCCTACAACACGATGTAGGACAAGGGGCCAGTGGATATTGAATGTGGAGGGCAGAAGATTGGTAGATTGCGATCAGGGCAAAGTGTGATAGGAGCGCAAATAGGTCAGGAACAAATAGAGGATCCGTCGGGAAAGGGACACATACCCCCTTGACAGCGGCTTGCGGACGGTCCCTTGCACCGGGTGGAATCCCAGGATAGCCTACTCATCATACGTGGGCGCCAGTCAAATCATCATCAGCCCAAAGACATGCGCCAAATCCCCCAAAAAGTTGATTAAGTAGCCAAGACCCGCGAGCAAAACGTCAACTTCTGGGTAAACTCCGAGTGTGCGAATACACTCACCGACTACAAAGTCGACGTTCGGAGGCGGTTGGAGGGCACTGAAGTACGAACCACGTAAGCCATAGAGGTTGGCGAGCGGAAAAATCTGACGTACATCCTCACGCTAGACATTCTTCTTGCGCAGACTTGTTGGCTCTCCTAATGTCGACGAGCTTGGTGTTGTACCGCTGAGGAGGAACAAGGAGGCGAACGAGCGGCCAGGGAAAGAGAGAAAGATGGCACGAGGACCCGTTGGCTGCCGGAATACGTATTAGCTTGATGTCCGGCTCAGTGAATTCAACGTCGTCGTCGCGTGTCAGAGTGCCGTCGAGTTTCAAGCGTCCATCGCACTGGCGAGATGGAAGATCAGTGGATAGACGGGTGTCAAGTTTAAAAATGTGTCTAGCAAATGGCAGTGAACTTGTTTGCACAGCCCTGCACCTCCCATCATCATTCGGTAATCTCACACTCCTCATTAGTAGTGACTACCAACACCAGCTGTAAGAAATAATCAGAACTTGAACTCCTTGCCCTTCCTCATCTCTCGTTCCTTGTCCATCTTTTGCTTCTTCTTCGCCATCTCCTTGGCCACCATGTCGGAAAAGTCCTCCTTCGACCCAGCAACACCGGCAGACCCACGCGAATGTTGATCATACTTTCGCCGAAGCTCTTCTTCCGACAGCCCCTCCAGCTCTGAAGCATCCAATGAGACTTCCACCCCGTTTGCCTTTCGCTGTCCCACTTGTCAGCCAAGAGAATCAGAAATCGATCCGTAAGCGTACCTTGGTACCTCTCTCGTCTCCCAAAACGGGTATGGGCGCTCCAGACGTTCCGGTAACGGCGCCGATGTCGTACCCTCTCTCGCTTCCCATAAGTCCCCGTACCGACGTTTGCTTCTCTGGAACAACTTGGTACAATGACCGTGGTCCGGTGTCTTCCTCCCTCTCCCTCGACGGTGCGGTCTTCCGGAGCTCCAGAAAATCGGGCGTCTCCAGTCCTCCTGCGACGGTGGATACGACGGATGTAAGACCTGAAGGCGTTTCCAGACCCGAGGGTGTCTGCAAGCCATCCGTAGGTGCGGCGCCGTCGGGCGCTTCTTCGGCTTCCGACTCTGATTCTTCTTCTTCCTCTTCTTCCTCTTCTGCAAGATGGTCAGCTGTTGTATAGAGGGCGAGTGTAGGTGCTTACCTTCCTCGGGCTCGAGCTCACCCCATGTATTCTTGTCGATTGGCTCACCAATCTGAAAATTCGGTTTGTGTGAATAAACAGCCTTGTCCGACGAGTTGAACTACGCACATTAACATCACTGACTTTGGGCAACACACCGAAGACGTCACCATACAGAGGTCGGTTGTACTCGTCCAGAGGAGGTTTGCCCCAACCACCTGGATGGAAACCCCACTGTGCGCCTTCTGGTATAGGCGCGTTCAAACCTGGTATGCGGAGCGTCGGATAGCTCGGTGGAGGGCCGAATCGCTGCATGCTGATGAGCCACGGAGGTGGTGCTAGGGGTGGGATGGACAAGGCTTCCACGAGTTCGGGGGACAGATCTCCAGGTCGCTTTTCCTTTAACGACGTCTCGAATTCTTTCCCCTCGTAATACCTAGGCAAAAAGACCCAAGTCGGTGTATGATCCCAATTACAACCTCAAATACTCACATTTCCCCAAAGCTCGTGACCACGGGTTTTGTTGCAAACTTGAAGAACGCGTCATGCAGTTTTTGGTAGTCAATATCCACCTTTCCCATCTTGGGTTGAACCCGCTCCCTGGTCTTTGCTTTGAGCGACATGTTTGCCTCCTTTTCTTTAATCGCATCCCTCATAGTAGCGATACCAGTGTCCGCGATGTATGACGGAAGCTGGAACGGCGGCTTTTCGATACCCCTCTTTCCCTGCAGGTAATCCCTCTTGGCACTCCAATGGGCAGGGATAGATACGGTATTCCTGTAGCATTTCAAATGTAAGAGCAGTCTTGGATCTGCCGCAGAAGGATCTGTCCATTCGACCATTTCAGGTTTTGGAACGAGTTGCTTGAGTTCTGAGATGGTGAGTCTGGAGAGTTTGCGTTGCTTCTTTTTCGACAGAGGCTTTTTGGGGGCGTCTGAGGCGTCCGAACCGGCGTCGGAAGCCATATCGTCGTCCGAGTAGATGACTTCGCCTTTCGTGGGCTCGGAGCTTTTGGACTAGACAAAAAGAGAGTGATCAGCCTGATATTGTGATAGGACGAGTGTGGAAAGGCGCACCTCCGACAACTCATTGGTAACCTGGAACTTGGCAAAGATGTCGGAGAAGGCCTCAAAGGCCGGGTCGTCTTTAACGTCCAGCTGCTCAACCACGTACTCGACATTGTCGCTAAAGTCTACCGAGCGCCTTCCCTTCATGGAGACGTCCCCATTCGAGAGGGTGTCATTCGGATCCTATGCGGATAGACAAGCAGCGTCAGTGACCTTCAGCGCGCAGCAACACGCATAAAGTCGCACCGGTGTCGTCTGGTCCGAGGATGCAGTGGCAGCAGCCTTCTTCTGCTTTGCCTTGGCGCGGCGTAGCTGGTTTTTGGATTTAATGGCCTTTGTGGTTGTATTAGAGGCTGCAGTTATACCGTTCACTGAGATGGGCATCGTTGTGATTTCCTATGTTAGATAAAATCTTGGTTGCTGTAGTTGGAGAACGTGCGCGACGATGGCAAGTGGGTCCTTGACGCCGCGGTGGACAGTGAGCAAGTCTGACCGCTAAACGATTAGGTAATCCACAGGAGGGTCATCGAAATCACGTGTTCGATATATTTTTCCCACGGACGAAGCCGACGCCAGTCTCCGAAAAGTTTATTTGTTCCACTCCATTACGACGACGACATGGCAAAGAAAAAGAATAAGCAGGTTGGTGTTCATTTCACCCGTATTCAAGCTTAGTTAGGTCTAACTAGTCATTTCATTATCAGGTCATCCGGCCTTGGTGCTGGTATTGCGAACGAGAGTTTGAGGATGAGAAAGGTGTGTCGATTCTTGTCGAACGTGGTCGTCATCCTGACTCATGCTGCGATCCAGTCCTTATGCAGCACCAGAAGGCAAAGCATTTCAAGTGCAACATGTGTCCTCGTCGCTTGAATACCGCCGGAGGTCTCGCAGTCCACATTCAACAAGTGCACAAACTCGAACCCGAAAAGTGAGTGGGTTTCACT
>JBBPOC010000483.1:0-16681 GCA_038091235.1 Tylopilus rubrobrunneus | reverse complement strand
CGGAACCTTGGGCGTATCGATTCCTCGTGATTTGGATATCGGCCGAGGTTGGTTGGGGCGTGAATGGCGGTGTGGAGATGAAAGAGACGCCGCAGTGCAGACACCCCGCAGTCACCACATCCATCATTGCTTTGTTGGACGCGGGAGGGTCCGGATATTTTTGGAGCTGTCAATGTCAACATGTGGAGCGTCCCGCCGATCATCGAACCACTCCATCCTTGAATCAGTCCTTGTAGCGGCGTGAATGTTTTCCATTCCCGCTGCGGTAGTGCGTGCGTACCGGGGTGAAGATGACTTGGTGAATAGGGCACTGTCGGATCTTGGCAATGAGCGGTTGTGTAACGGACCCAAAAAACTCCGAAGGAACCGATATGGTTAAGATTGAGCCAACTTTGCCTCATGGCCTGGTTTGTGGCGATGGACTGTGGACGCAGGTTACCAGAGCTGACCAGATAAATGCAGACCGAGACAAGGTTATAGTTCACTGAGCGCGGAGGATGAAGTGCGGCGTGAAAAGACGGTTATTTATCAGGTGTTATGGGCAATGCAACCGTGGGCATGTCGCTAAGGCCCAGGCCGTCCAATCGGGTTAGTGTGCGGTAGCTAGATTCTACCATTTGCTCGTGTGCAGGGCGTGGGCCGCGGAGGACGGAAGGACTTAGACTACAGACGCTCTAAGTCCGCAAGACTATCTAGCAGTGCTCTGCAATTTGATGAAACACTGCAGCACGATGTTCGTCGTACGGTCACCGCTATGTCAAAGGGCAGCTCGCGATCTTGGCGGGCATCTGTGATGTGGCGAGAATGACTAAAGGAGAATGCCGACCACGTGATTGGGAGTGGAAATGGAGAGCGGGGCTAAGAGCCGACTCCACCTTCTGCTTTAAAACCGTGGCCATCAAGATCACCTCCTTCGCCAGTGCATGGGCTGATCCCTCGTCCTACTGACCTGTCTCCCAGCGAACTCCTGCAAAGCTGGCACCCCATTCGCCCTCGCAGACGCATGTCACCTCGTCCACAGACCTCCTATAGCTTTCGATAACTCACCCTCAGCCTCATCTCTCTCAATCTCGAAACATCATCGTACACTTGTCCTTCTCGTCGGCCAACATCATGAGTGCCGCATTCCGCCTCTCATCAGCGCTATGGGAAAAGATTCACCACTTTGCGTCCTTTCCGCAGACTGGAGGCAAGTCGCTACTTTACTTTCTTATTGACCCGATGAGAAGCGATTCGAAGCCCAAGTGCTTTCGCCGCCCGAGAGGAAGTTTGGATTTTAATAATCAATTTCTTATTTATGTTTGCTCTGCTCGATCGCTTTTATGTTTGTGTGATACTGATCTAGGTTTCATACAACAGTGTCTCTCCAACAAATGGTTCTGTTTGGGCAGCATCCCAGCCAAGGCACGCTCTTGAAAGCGAGTCAATTTCTAGTCGGTGAGTTCCCTAATGGCGTCGCGACAAGTCGCCTCACTGATGCCTGCCTCCTGGATCTATCATGTGATTTTCGATGTAGAGGAGCTCCCGGTCCGTCTTGCACACCGTGTCAAGGAGCTGGATGAACTTCCATACAACTTGAGCGATATGCCCTCTATACGTAAAGTGAAGAACTGGTACGCGCAGAGTTTCCAGGTGGGTTACTTCCTCCTCACCTTATCCGCCCCTTGACATTAACCACAAGTATCATCGTTATAATAGGAGTTGATCAATTTTCCACCCCTCTCCTTATCCCCTGCCGCTCGCCAATCATTATTCGCTCGTTCAGACAAGGAGGACATGAATATCTACCTTCCGGACAGTGTCCCCAATCCATCTCTTATCACCTCTTATCTCGACGGAGATGGTGCTGCCAGTGGTTTAGCGTATGGTGAGAAGGAAGGCGTGGCCCGCGGTACAAAGGTTGGAAATACTACCTACAAGGGAAACGGAAATAGTGGTGGGAACGCCAACGGAGTATGTGGGCTTCGAAATGGCAACATCAGGCTACGTGTGCCAGTCGAACGAAGGTGGGTTTTTCCTTAGGCATATCTTCATTTTCGATTCTCACGATCCACACAGATACTACGCTCAAGCCCCTTCTCAGACCTACCCGCCAGAAGTCCACGATTACAACGCCCGATTCACGAAAACGTTGGAAGCCATCAAGCGTAGGCATGATCCCACGGTAACCACAGTCGCGCAAGGCGTTTTGGAGTGGCAGAGGGCAAAGGGAATTAAATCAGGAATGGGAGTGGGCTTGCCCGCCTATGGGCAAGGTGGCGGCGAAGTCCAGGCGTGGTTGGACAGGTTTTACATGTCACGCATCGGGATACGGTTCTTGATTGGACAACGTAAGTGGCTATTCTCGCGGGTTTCGTTCGTTTTGCTGACCTGACGCAAGATGTGGCATTGAATACCCAACAGCCTCACAAAGATTATGTGGGCATTATCTGTACCAAAGCCGTGAGTGCTGTGTTCCGTTCCTACTCTGCCATGTTCTCATCTCAACGCGGATACCTCATGCGTGGCTTCTATCTAACAGAACGTGCACGATATCCTGCAGGAAGCCATCGAGAATACCCGATTTGTATGCGAAGAACATTATGCAATGTTCCGAGGGCCGCCCGTACAACTTGTCTGCCCTCCCGATCTCACATTCGCGTATGTACCGGGGCACCTGTCCCACATCGTTTTCGAGTTGCTCAAGAACTCCCTGAGAGCCGTAGTTGAGAGGTTTGGTCCAGAGTACGAAGACCGGATGGTCGATAACTCATCTTCTGGCGGAAACCGTGGATACCCTCCGATCAAGGTGATCGTGGTTGAGGGTAGCGAGGACATTACCATCAAGATCTCGGACGAGGGTGGGGGTATTCCGAGGAGTGCCATCCCGCTCATTTGGACGTACATGTACACGACCATGTCTGGTCAAAGTATCGACCAAGACTTCCAGGTGAGGAAATACATCTTCAGGTGAGCAGGAAACTGAGGCAATCTCTTCACGACAGGCGGACGACTTCCAAGCGCCAATGGCAGGGTTTGGATACGGCCTACCACTTTCTCGACTGGTGCGTCATCCGTAAGGTTCTACGTCACCTGTGTTATCTTACGCGAGCCTTCATAGTATGCGAGGTACTTTGGTGGCGATCTACGCCTTATTTCCATGGACGGCTTTGGCACGGATGTGTATATTCATCTGAACAAACTCTCGAGTAGCCGAGAACCACTTCCTTGATGGTATGGGAACTAAAGTTCTGTCGCACTCCTGAAGCGTTGAGGGCACGATTGGAGCTCGCTGTGATCCCTCGTAGTGTGTCTATGTTTATGTATCATATGGAACGACACGTGCCATGGGTCGTGCTTTCCTGCTGTGCTATCCTTCATTCCTCCACCGACGCTCATTAACATTGCAGGCAATAAGTCTCTGTTTCATAGTGTACCATGTCGTGGCTGTATACTCTAGCCAATAGTAACTTTTACTGGCTCCCCTTTCGACCCCCCGTATTTTGAGTTGTTTGGTCAGACTGTCAACAACAGCGAGGATGGAGGTCATTTTAGGTTGATTGGCTTTGTAACATGGACTCGCCAAAACGTGCTGGATCACCTTCGTCTTCTTCTGAAACTAAACGTATAAAGCTTACTGTTCCATTAGGCCAACAATCACAAGGCGCTTCCCCCGTCGACCCCGAAAATGCACCCGGAAAGCGCTCAGAACTCGACCCCATCCAGGGCGGCGACATTGGCAATATACCAAACGACCCAGACAGCGGTGGAGGAGGGACGAACGGCGAAGGCGCAACGGTGGAGGTACGGGTGCTGAAAGAGGGCGAGGGCGAGGAGGACGCGGGTGACGTGTCGATGGGCGAGGCAGCCGATGAAGACGTCGAGTCGGGGGACGACGCCGACGACGAAGACCCCGCCCAGCTCGAAGCAACGCGGCTGAAGCTCGAGGAACAAGCCTGCAAGTACCTCGCAGCACAGACGCACGACGTCATCATCCCCTCTTATTCCGCCTGGTTCGATATGTCGACCATCCACCCTGTGGAGCGTCGGGCCCTCCCCGAGTTTTTCAACTCGAGGAACAGGTCCAAGACACCATCAATTTACAAGGAGTACCGCGACTTTATGGTTAACACGTATCGTTTGCGGCCGGCAGAGTACTTGACCGTGACGGCATGCCGACGGAACCTGGCCGGCGACGTCTGCGCTATTATGCGCGTCCATGCGTTCCTCGAGCAGTGGGGGCTTATCAACTATCAGGTGCGACGTTTTTGTGGTTTTTTTGCTCGGCTTGTTTGTGCTCACTATGCGACTCTGAAAGATCGACCCAGAGCAACGACCTGCAGCCCTCGTCCCTCCATTTACAGGTCATTTCCGCGTTATCCTCGATACACCTCGCGGTCTTCAGTCGCTCCATCCCGGAACTCGCCCTTCTAGCGCACACCCCGCTGCCAATGGCTTACCAAAAAATCAAATGCCCTCCGCACAGCTTGGCGTAACCACGACTTCCGCTTCCCTTGAACTCCGTAATTCTATCTACCAGACCACCTCGAAAGCCTCGCGAGAGCTGAAAGCTGCCGAGGCCAAAACGCTTGCCAACGGCATCTCCTCCAATGCCAAGGGAAACATGTCGTATCAATGTGATACCTGCGGGACCGACTGTACCGCGTTACGGTATCACAGTCTAAAAGTGAAGGACTTTGAGCTCTGTGCGCCGTGTTATCTCGATGGGCGGTTCCCCTCCACCATGTTTAGCGGCGACTTTGTAAAACTGACCGTGACGCCGCCCGGCGTCGGTCACGGTGCGGATGACGAATGGACGGATCAAGAGGTGCTGTTGCTCTTGGAGGGGATAGAGATGTACGACGATGACTGGACCGCCATCGAAGATCACGTCGGCACGCGCACCGCACAACAGTGCATACGCAAATTCCTCTCGTTACCGATCGAAGACCCGTACATCGCGGCGGAAGGGGACCAAGGCCCGCTCAGATATGGGCGGATTCCATTCGAACAGGCGGATAACCCTGTTATGAGCGTGGTCGCGTTTCTCGCTGGCGTGGTTAACCCTGCCGTTGCCGCGGAAGCAGCCAAGACCGCGATGCACGTCCTCGCCGAGGGTAGTGCACCCAAGGAAGGCGAGAGCGGCAAGCAAGGGGACGCCAAGGAGGGCGCGGACGCCGAGAAAGCGGAAGGGGAGAGCGCGATGCAGCAAGACGTCACAGAGGCGGCGGCACCGCCCAATGGCGAATCCTCTGCCAAGACTTCTGCGCCGGGCGCGCAGACGCAGACCACTGACATGGTCGTCGACCAGCCCTCGGAGCTGACCAAGCCTGCCCCCAAACTGCCACATTCCCACGTGGCGCGCGCGGCAGGGCTTGCGCTCAAGTCGTCGGCACGGGCTGCGGCGGCGCTCGCCGATGCCGAGGACGCGACGATCCGAAGCACGCTCACGTCGCTGATCAAGCTGACGTTGACCAAACTGGAATTGAAGATGACGGCGTTTGAGGAGCTGGAGGAGCTGCTGGAGGAGGAACGAAAAGGGCTGGAGAGCACACGCATGGCGCTCGTCAGCGAGCGCGTGAGTCTCAAGCGGATGTTGGACGGTGTCCGAGCCGAGTTGGGCAAGAACGCCAATCTCGGTACGACTGGACAGGGTACGCCCGTGAGCGAAGTCCCCTCGGGGACGCCGATCGAAGGGGATGTCGGGCCGGTGAGCGATGGCAACTTTGCGCAGCTGGGTTGAAGCTGGGGGGAGGGTGTAGCTATGATTATTCTCTGCTATTGCGATGTTGTTGTCTCCTTACTTTTTCTATTATTAAACGCTCTGTGTACGGATAAGCTTTTCGATTGATCTATCATAACGAGACAAACTTGACGCGGGCCCCTCCCACTCGCACTGTGGGCATCGCGGCGATTGAGCGGTCGTAACGAAGCCGTAACACAACGAGTACTTCTTTCCTTCACAGCGTACATGAACCTATCCAATGATTGCCCCCACAGATACCGCTCGAAACCTCCAGCCATCATTGTACGTCTTGGGTATACCTAGCCAAGCAGAGACTACAATGCAATAGTGCTTACAATTCCATGGCATGCTCATCGAAAAATTGTCTCGCAAGACTATTCGCCTCCTCCTCCGTTAAATTGATCCACTCCTTCTTGGGCCCCTCCTTCTTGTGCACCTCCCTCCAAGCCTTGGCTTCCTTGAGAGTCTTCATGACGGCTTCCTGCTTGATAGTCTTCTTCTGACCAAGTAAGAGAAGATCCATCGCCCGTTTCCCCATGTACACGAACCACCGATCGATGTCGTCAGGGCGATACCCCACTTTGTGCGTCCTCTCAAGGTCCTCCATGAATTCGGTGACGAGCCGCCGAAGGGTTTGCACCGAATCGTCATACTTTTTCTCGTGCTCCCTGTCTTCGCCCTGCAACACCGTGATGCACGCGTGGTTGATGAAATTCATCGCTTTCAACTCGCGGTCGTCCTTGTGCTTGTCCCACCAGTCTTCCATTCGTTTCGTCTTCCCGAGGCCGGTGACGATGAGCATCGTCGGGACCTGCTTCTGACAGATGTAGTCGTGGAACATGCGGTAGTTGCTCTCCACGGCGCCCGTGACCTTGCTCCCGACCATGCATAGCAGCACGAGGTGGATGCCCCCAGATTCCTTGACGCGTTGCACGAACTGATACATGTTTCGGATGGCGGTGTGGTAGATGTCGAGATCGAGATAAGGGTCCCTGGGGCCGATGATGTAGAATATACGGATGTTCCTCGATTGGAGGGTAGCATCCTTGAATTGGAGGGTAACATCCTTGGGTTGAAGGGTGGCGTCAATCGGCGTGACCGCCATGGCTTCACGGTCATAGTCTGTGAGTGGCTTGATGATGGTATTGCCGATGATGAGGTTGATCACCCTGCCCGCGGCAACGCCTGGCTCGCCACAGACGATGATATTGGTGGTCTTCACGCCAGGAGGGTGCTGAGGAAGCGCTGCAATACGTTCCTCTTCGCTCGGCTCAGGGAGGACGTCCGGATCTTCGGAAAATGGCCTCTGTTGTTGGCCCTCGGGGGGACGCTCTCCATGTATGCCGACCACGTCGATGTCCCGTAACATGTATCCCTCCAGCTTGGACTCTGCATCACCCAATTGCTCCAAGCTCCCTGGAACATCCTTCACCTCATTCGTCTGGACGCCCTCAGCCGCCTCTGCCTCATCCTCCTGACGTGGAAGGTGGATGCGGACGTACTTCCATGGCTGGACCTCTTCAAGGTAGATAACGAGAGGGCGTTGGATCTGCTCCCTATCAGGAGGCTCGAGACTGCAGCGCAAGACTGCTTTCCAGATCTTGCCCTCAAAGTGCTTGATGGGCAGGGAGATGTGGACCAAGTTGTTGCTGAGAGAAAAGTGCGATCGGTAGCTATGATCTCGGATGCCGTCCACATAGTTCTTGCGGAAGTCGGCTTCGGAGATTTCGTAGGATTTCAGGAACCGGTCGGGAGAGGATGCTAGAAGCCCTGTCGTGTTTTGCGACGCGGTGCCGATATCTCCCTCGGCAGCTGACTCTGGGACTGGTGCTTGGGAGGCTGACTCGGTGGTTGTCCCAGAAGCTGGTACAGGGGGTAGCGCGGGAGCCGGTGCAGAAGTCAATGCAAGAGTGGGCTGAGGGGCTGGCTCAGAAGCCGGAATTTCGTCCGCCATCTCGACGTCCTCAGATGGAACGACAGTGTGGTGCCAAGCGAAGAGTGTTTGATCGGGGGACTTTGCGATGATCTTGTGTTGCAGATCCTCAAATGCGCCCTCGTCTATTCCATAGAGGGGAACCATACTGACGCCAAGTATCCCCAACATCGAGTACGCCCTATCTTCCACCTTGGTCGTCCCTCTGTCTGCCGCCCAAACCATCTTTTGAGATATCGTCACTTCTGGAGGAATCTTTCCAGATCGAAGAATTTCGGGGTCGATCCCAGTGCGCTCTGCGATGCGATCTATTAATTCTTCCCGAGTCCCGATAAGCTTCCAGTCTTTCGTGAAGAAAATAAGGCGTTTGGGTGCGATCAGTTCTTGCAGAGTCCAACCCCGCGTGAACCAATCGCTCTCAGTGAATCTAGAAGCCTCGCTGACGTCATGCAAGTAGGCATAGCAGACATCGGACTTTTGATACCACTTGTACATCGAGTTGATCGCCTCGCTGAGTTCTGTGCTGTTGCTCTTGTCGATGCAACAGGTATCCAACCAAACGTAATCGAGACCATCTTTCGATGCCTGGTTGCAGGCACCGAGAATCTTTTCGTATCCCTTGCCCTTGCTTTGAGTGCGCGCGTGATCACCGATATCAGTGAAGAGAACCTCTTCCAATTCAGCGCCCCATCGGTGGGATACGATCGCGTAGCGGGCGGGTGTACGGTGTAATAGCTCTAGTTGTTTCGATTGGGAATTGAGAAGACGCATCCTGCTGCGAGAAATGTTGGCATGAGGACGTTGAAACACGCGATAGCGCGACACACCTTTACAGTCGCAGGAGACTCGACGTTATCAATCACTGAGCCTTCGCCAGATAAAGAGCCAACGCAGACGGATGAGAAAGCCGGTTGTCAAGGTGAAGGACTAATACATACCTCGATCGGTTTGCGGGAAACGTCTGGGCGAGCGCAAGTGCCAGTGGTGGACTTGCTGTACAGCAAACAAACAAGCGCTTGTTCGCACTGCCGCATCGTGTTCCTTTTTAGACTTCGTCGGCCACTGTGGGGATATAAATGGCTGCAGCAAGTCCCATGATGGGCCAACCTTGGTCGAGTTAAGCTGTTGCGGCGTTCCGCGTTATACTAGTACGTGTTCGTCCAAGACTGCGGTTTTATGGCCGGGGAATTGCACGAGTGCCAGTGGGCTTCCTAAGCTCCCAACTGTGGTGTTGGCATGCGGCAGTCATCGCACCGCGCATTCAAGCGCTCAAGCTATGCTTTCTCTGTCGAAGAGGAACTGGAAACCTCGCATTGCCAATTTGGCATCAAATTGGCATGTCATGGTATTCGTTGGAGTTTGGGTAATCACGGGATCTTCTTGAGCTCGGCTACTACTAGTACCAGATTCTAGGTCTACCACACCTTGGCTACTAGACAAAAACATCTTGCTCGTGAAGGCTCGCAGAACTTGAAGGATAAGTTTCTCTTCTCGAATGGACGTATATAATTGATTGTCAGTGGATTGCATGACGAGGTGCCGTCGATGCCTCTAGCCAGGTCAAGACGTTGGTTGTTACTCACGATCGGTTGCTCGCACCATCTTTGGACACCCTCTATGTGGAGAAAGATGAACGTTCGCTGGATGGGGTTGTAGAGGGGTAGGGTTCCAGCGCTTCCTGGTTTCAGCGAGTCCGAGTCTTACCACTTTCTCAGCCCAACGAGTGTCTCTCGCTACTCATATCGTGGACGTGTGGGCTGCGTTGTCCGCTTTCAATCGCCATGCGCATGATCGCGATAGTCAGATCGAGATTCTCGAGATTCTCTTTCTCTCGCGAAGTTACCGGAAATTTCTTGCGCGTTTCAAGCAGGGCAAGAAGTCGTGTGGAGGCAGGTGGTTGCATGAAGTGATCGAGACTGGTCTTTGAATCACCAGGGAACCCCTGGAAGTGGGTCGCTGTTCCCGATTGGCTACTCGCTCTCTCGGACGTCCCATCAATCACGTCCAGTGGGAGTTCTCAGATGACACGACACGAAGCAGGCTTGGACCAAGGTGCTGCAAACTATGATGAAAGGTATGGTTGGATCGCATTGTCAAGTCGGCCAACACGCAGGGCGAGTCGGAGAAGAAAGCAAACATGATGAGAAATCCAAATGATACGTGTGTCGCACTCAATTATTTCGTCAGTTGGAAGGACGGGATCGTGAAAAGTCTCTTAAGCCAGAGGATTCGGTGGCGTCAGTGGAATAGGCATGTGAAGCAGAGAATGCAGCACAAGCTAGTGAATGGTACTAGTAGCGCTCAGCTATGATCGCCCCACTATTCACCCTGGACGAGGCCGCTCCCTTACCGCACACTTTGCCTTAAGACTGGTTACACCGGTTGGGATGTCAGAGTCAAAGTCCGTGCATATGTGAACAAACTGCAGCAAGTATTGATGCAAACCTCAGTACTTCTTTCAACAAAGGAGCAACCCGACAGAACTGGCCCGGTGAACTGAACGGCTGGGCGACTGCCCGTACGATGCTCCATCGATAGGACACCTGGGTCCTAGCCAATTCGAGGCCAGCACTATTAGTTTTCGCAATGACCATCAAGGCTAGCAATACAAAAAAGTGAGGCATGGATCGTCTGCAGGACGATTTCAAAACCACGAGCAAACGTGCAGCAAAAAATAGCGTATTCAGTGACATGGGATATGCAACGATACAAGTGACAGATGCGCAGACAGGAACAAAAGCCCAAGGAAAACACGATACGATAAAAGGAGGGTCAAGGATGGGCAACGGACGTGTAGGGAGCAACTACCGTGTATAATTTTGTTGCACCGACGACGTCCGCATGCCCTACACCGGCTGCGCGATCTGCACCCTCCACGTCGCGAGACGTGAGGGACGCTGAGTTCAGGTCGTTGGACCGTCCTCTGAGCGCCACGGTCGTTTTCGAGGATTTGAGCCCTGTCCATGTGCACCAGCGAGCGAAGACCAACCCGAAGATGGAGGATCTGGGTCATGCAAACTGTTCGGTGGAAGCAGTGAGGATTGAGAGGGGGAGAGAGTAGGATCGATCAACGGTGGGTAGTGCAACTGCGTTGGGGGCAATTGCAGCGGTGGAGGCATCAGCATTGTGACGGAGGTAGGGACGGAAGAAGAGCAAGGTTGATTGGGTGGGATGGCCGGAACATGTTCTTTCGGGATAGAGGACGCGGCAGCGTGCTGTGCATATGCGACTTCGAGCGCTTGTACCTCCTCCTGCAACCGTTGGTTTGCAAATTTGAGTTGTTGGAGTTCATATTGCCAACTCGACCCACGCGAGATCTTCAGCTCCTCGAAAAGTGATGCGCCAGGTGAATGCGTCAAACGATATGACTCTTCGGCATCGTCTTCTGTATCGTGCGGAACCTGCACCTGACTGGTTGCACGGCTGGGATCAGGACCATAGCCGTTATCGGCGCGTTCACTCGATGGGTGATGGTTGTTTGACAATACGGTAGCTTGGCATACGATCGGACACAGTGGATTGTTGAGTGGGTGGATGCGTGAGGAGGAGGCGACGCCGATCCTTGATGTTGAGCGCGGCGTGCGGTCATTGGAGCGAGGTGTACGGTAAAACGCGAGGCGCATGAGCACTGTATGCGATTCTCTATGCACCAGAGAGGTCGTCACGACCGACGGTGGAAGGTCGGCCATGTTCCTCACCTACGCCCATCAAGTAAGAGAAGATTATGTAAATGTGACAAGGACAGAAAGCGAAAGAAGAGGCATACCTGGAACGTATCCAACTTGGCCAGCTCGGCTTCAACATGTTCCCTCATACCACTTCGACTATCCCTCACCATTGCACAGATACTTCTCCCGATTACCTCACTGGTTCCCCACCCGAGCACGTCCCTCACACCTGCAGACGCCACTAGGAACGTACCCTGCGGCGACAACAGTGCCCAAAATTCCAATGGATCGACCGACGCTCCCACTGGCTCGCCCGAAAGCGTCTCGCATAGCCTGGACCCTGGGTCAACCATAATGAGATGATATTCAAATCGGGAGTGAAAAGAAGAGTTACCTGCCGTCATTTGTGGCCCATTACGGACACTGTTTCCTTGACGCCGTGTACTATCAACGGCGCCTCCCTTGTCGATGCTGCCCCATCGTACAACGGGCATCCATCGTGCACGCCCTGACAATATAATCGCTTTCCGCCCCTTTCCTGGTTCAACATGGAGCCTGCCACGACACTCGAGCCAAACATATGGTGGTGCTGTTCCGTCAGACGAATCGTTTGGACAAGTCGTCGCGGATGATGATGGTGATTGAGAAGCGGATGTGGATGACGATTGGGAAGGATGAAAGCTACCCTGCTCAGCAGAGGACTTCTTTCTTTTCCTGTGCGATGGGAACGTCGATGTCTTGGGAAGTGCGCGAAAGAGTAAATCTACCGATCTCGGCGGAAAGTTGGATGTAACGCCTGTCGACGGACCAACGTCACCGGTTCCTGGAATATTGAGCCCACTCACGCTTCCCTCTTTTAACTCTCTCATGAGTGGTACTAAATCGGCAGGATGACAAACATCAGATATCCCCCTACCTACAAGCTCCTGTGGCTCATAGCCGAGGACGAGCCGAACGGAAGGCGCTACATAGAGGAAGGCACCCTTGAGCGATAACACAAGCAAGAAATCTGGGAGAAATTCAAGAAGTAGGAGTGAGAGGGAAGGGGATAGCGAGACGGGAATCGATCCTCCTGTGGTGTTACTGCCGGCCGACACTCGATTCATGGGAGTGGAGCTAGACGGCGGTGATACGAGCATCGTGAGAGGTGTCGTTGCGCTGCTACCTTGGTCTGCTGATCCACCCGAAGCAGCAGTCGGACCAGACATATTTGTTCCTGTCGAAATGGATACGGAGTCCGTAAAGGTGGTATCGGCGATAAGATTTCTTAGCTCCTTGGACACCGCTATGCTCATCATTTGCCCATTTCTTCCGCCTTTGAAACCTATATTCGTCATGTTCTGAGCTTGGGCCAGCTGACCCAGACCGTGACCGATGCCAGGGAGTCGACTGTCGCTGGAGAAGTTACCCGATCCCCACGAGCTATTGATGATGGAATAATAACTGCCGTCACGAAGCTTATCGAGTATCCGAGTTGGTTGCTCCGTCAAGTCCACTTGAAATCCGATATGGTAGGCGACTTCATCAGCTTCTTCGGGCGTATTATGTACGCCACCACGAAGAGGGATGACGGTGACGAGATTGATGAAGGCTTGCCCGCCCTTTCTATAATTGACAAGGGACGTTTGACACTCCTTGTTGGACGAAAGTAATTTGCAAATGTGGGAAACGGCCACTGGGGAGACAAAGCGACGTGGTTCACCTTTTGCGACGTTGCCGATAGGAGACTGCAAGAAGCGGCAATTACGTCCAAGAGCTTCTTGCTCGCCATACCCCGTTAATTGGCAGAACGTGGGAGATGCGTAGACAATAGGGCAGTCATAGCGTCTCACGTCCACAATGACGAACGAGCAGGACATATCCACGGGACCGAGTGGCACGGTGGGATTGGGTCGGTTCACTACCCGTGAGAGGACGGAAAGGACGTCGAAGCCAGAAGCCGAATATACTGGGAGGCCCATCGAGGATGGCAGACTTGCGGAAAGAGAGGGAGCGAGGACTGGTTCGAGGACATTAGAGGGAGAGTAAGAGGTAGGATTGGATGGACTCGAGGAAGGAGAGGAGGCAAGATCGGGAATATAGCGCGCGGTGACCTCGTGCGAGGGTGACGATTCTGGGAGAGGACGCTGCCTCGGATCCACGCCCGTAGTGACACGAGGAGGCAAACTCGGCAGTAGGCGTTGCGAGAAATCAGGGTGGAAAGTGGGGTGAGGAGAGGTACTGATGCGATCAGGTATCGCGTCTGAACTAATCTGTCGCGAGATCAAGGATGAATGGAAGCTTGAAGGAAGATAAGAACAAGAAAGTAGCGCGGCAAGCGTGGGACGCACGGTGCAAACCCGTTGTTGGCGAACCAGGAGGAAGCTAGCGAATCTGGGGCGCAACCTAGCAAGCCCGCTGGGAGTGCCTCAGCACCACCGCCCGGCGCGAGGGTGGGTGGACCATTGAGCATGAACTGGGGGATCTTGAATTGGACTGCGTGCGGGTGATGGTGGCCATAGTGGGTCGCGTCCGGCAGGTACGAGTGTTGGCCTTGGGTAGAATGGCAGTCGGCATCGTCACAGGCATGTCTGTAGTCTTGGTAGTAGTAGCTAAGGTCGCTGTTGCTGCTAACAGCGTAGTCATCGAGGCAGAGATATCGCTCGAAAGGCATGTTGAGGTCGTCGCCGTCGCCGACGTTGCTGGCTGAAGAGCTCAAGATGAACGCGAGAAGCAACGACGAGGGGAGCAAGCCGACTTAGGGTCACCAAGCCTGGCTTGGCTACACTTGCGGTTGAAATCTGCTTGCGCGAGATATATGAGCCTGAATTCAAATTTATATTTATATTTTTTCTGATCGAACTTCCACTGCAAAGTATGTACATACAGCCAAGAAGTGTATACGGGAATATTTTACCGTACAGCAGCTGGAATGTTCACATACCTGAACCCAGATCCAGCATGGACCCTTTGGCTGGCGCGGCTTTAGTAGCGACCGCTAGGGACGATGGCCGATCGTCACAGCTCCCTACGTACTACGACCACATTGTGTGGACTCACGTATGTAATAAATCCTCCCGTCCCCGTCTGTCTGCGGACTGCGTTGACCCAACAGGAAACCTCCAAGTCGTATCGTCGGCCTGGATCAGAGCGTTTTGCTCGCTATTTCATTCCCGTCAGCCTGTGGGAGGGTTCTAATTCGTGCTTGTCCTATCCGCGTGTGCCCGTCCCCTCGTGCCCTGTTCATCACCCCTTTCCACGTCCAAAAAGGTAACAAAGCCCCAACCCCAACTTGCTTCTCCAGGACGAAGGTTCATCATTGAAATTCTCACTCCCAGCGACTTCTCCAACCACTCATATTACGAAGTTCGACTTCTCTCGGGACGTTCCCAAACGATAACTGTGGCAACGATAAACCAGACTACTACCAGAAGGCGCATGGCCTAAGCTAGGAGCCATCTATCATGCGAGTTCATAGAGGGCCCCGCCTTCCGAGTCTCGGTGTTAATATGCATCAATCGAGAACAACCTGGACACACCGGGCCACTCGCACTCTACCTTGGTCACCAGCTGTGTTGCATCATGATATGCATACGAATCCGGCGTGGGCTAATGCTCCAAGCAACGTTGCCCAGTCACGACCAATGTTCCATCCAACTTTGTCTATGGCAGGTCCATATTTGGAATCCTAGACGTTGCGGAGTGGTCAAGGGTGCTGCGACGCGCTCGTTCCACTGAGCATCGCTTTGCGTCATAGCTGGTAAGCGTCCCAAAATCATCGAATCTAGCATGTATTCATCATTCATCATTCAATGTCCGCCCAAGGCAGGTCTTTTAACGGGAGCTGACCCAGCTCCAGCCCGGCCCATCGGTACTTCCCTTTCATTTGATGGAGCGCTCGCAGGGGGTACTAACGGATAGATTTGCACTATATCCTCTCAGGTTCAGTCCGGCGAATCTCCTTCTGTGGCAACACACAGCGGAGCGATGACCACACCAGCGGACGTAGTCTCGGTGCCAGAGAGGGACAGACGAGGCTCTTGATTGTTCGGCTCTACCTGCTCTACCTGCCGGACCCTAGGAGCGAAGCGCACGGCGTCGCCTGGTACCAGCTGGAGCCTTTCCCCATGCGCCTGTGCCTGTGACATAAACCGCGGGCCGTGTCACGACTGTTTTCTGGAATTACGGAACCATTCCTGAGTTCTTTTTGTACGGGACGACTTGGCGTCCGTTGCCTTCGCGGGTTCTCAAGATCTCATGGCCGAATTCCCCGGTCCTGGCACCTTCTTCCATCAATTTGACCTAGTCCATTGAATGACACTGCCTTTTCTCGGATGCAGTGTCGCGGAAAAAGAGCAACCGTCAAGGAAGTATGTATTTATGTAGGTCCGCTCCCGGCGAGCCTAGTGCCCGGTTCTCGTGGCGCCAATATGCTGGTGTTCAAGTTGGATAGAGAAGAGCGCGATCCTGCCGCGGGACGATCCGTGACTGGCGAAGTGAGATCTTCAACATGACATGTCCTGTCAAACATAAAGTGTGGCCCATCGGAGTCTTTGCGCAGACAATCAAGCTGCACCAGGTTTCTGGCTTTCATCATGTCAAACATTCCCGTGCTTGATATAACGCCCCGGACTCGGAATTCAACATCTCATGCTCATCAATTCGCCCTACATATCTAAATGCCAGTGGACCCCCAACTCGGTCGTGGCGTTTCGACGTAATGCCAGAGGATCTCTGCTCCACGTAAGTAACCACCTCAGGTTCCATCACCATTATTCCCAAAGGGATTATCTCGGCATTAGCCACTGGTAATAGGACGAACGACCTGTCGCCACCCGCTGACTACTCCGATTCTCGCCACTATCTTACGCAAAAAGATCTCGGTGTCACTGCATATAGGACCATAAAGCCTCCGGCTATGCGGCGCACTTGCGTTGGGACCGTTAATACGAGGTCCTCGGCACTTCCGCGCCCACCCACCAATGAATACTGAAGGATAGTCCGACGGACGACAGTTGTTGCCTGACTCACGCACTAATGCCTTCAGATCTCATCTATAATGTTGCAGATCGCTCGGATCGTGAGTGAACCTACAAAGTATGTCTTCGAAGTCTTGGACGAAGCGCAACGTTGGCTACGACGTACATCGTGGTGCCACTGATGAATCAACTTGCCAACTTGAAAACATGGTGAAGCGTCCGAGTCACGGTAAACGGGCCCGTGAGCTGTCAACAAGCCGCGGGCGGACGTTATTGACTATCCCTCCCATTCTGAGTCTTGGATGGCTCCGGTGCCAGCCTGTTGATACACGAGTGCCGACGCAAACGACGCTTCGAGCGGTCACAAATGACGTGAGGCGGCGATAACCTTGGCAGT
>JBBPOC010000482.1:0-16692 GCA_038091235.1 Tylopilus rubrobrunneus | reverse complement strand
GCAACTGATTGCTTGTAGTGGTGATCTGGTGGCCAGTCACAGTGGGCCGCCTCAGGCAAACGGCTTGAATTTGTCAACGGCTCTAGGATGGCATGAAAGTACTCGCAATGAGTCACCGTGGGTTTGATGCCGAAGTACCACGTCACCCAAACTGACTTGTTGCAGAGTGGAACGTGCCTGGCTCGCAGCATAATCCCGGGATAACCTATCGAGCCTATTTTCAAACCAGGACAGATTGGTCATGCGCCCTGAGCCGGGGGCGAGCCGAGAAACTCCCAAGCCTGCCAGGGAGTTTCGACCGACTCGGAGTGTACGGTACACTATCGTACGAAAGTTGTACGAAAGACATGTGTGTGTGAATCGACTTCTTTGTCGGGTCTGCCGCTTTGCCGAGCGGAGTTTGCAAATAGGCACCCGCTCCGACGGTGTGGGATCTCCTTTCGTTCGTTCGTACCTTTCCAAAGCGATTACATACACAGGGGTTGCCATGTTGCAGCTGAGCAAAGGATGCCGCCGCGGCTTGAGGTGTACGCATGACGGTCGGCATGAAGAACTTGAACGCGTAGTGCTTTCTGCGGCGCTGCAGCATAGCAGCCAACACTCACAGATCATTCCTGAAGGCCACGTACGACTTCAACCGACATAGCCGCAGACCAAAACAACCTGGAATTTCCGCATCTTATAAATAAGTCGGTAAGCATCTCATGCCACGAACATCCGTCAGACTAACAACGCACAGTGACAGGTTAACGCTCTGAAGACCGCATAGCCGCGCCTATAACCTTGACGCCACGATATAATGATTCCAGTTGGAAAACTGCTGCTTGCTGCGATTGCTTCTGTGACAGCCTTCGGACTGTGGAAGCTCTCACAGTTCGTGTACCACCAGCTGACGTCTCCTCTACGCCACTTGCGTGGTCCCAATGGAACAAGCTGGATTTATGGTAATCTTCGGGAGATATTCGACGCTGTATGTGATCCCATGGTGTCTCTGGTCACGGCCCAAGATGTTACTCGACTAACTACATCGTTATTCTGATCCGCTTGCAGGAAAGCTCCGTGCTCCACGAAGAATGGGCGAAACAGTACGGGAGCACACTACGATACAAGGCATTGTTTAATGTGCGCAACCTTCTGAAAATACGATCACTGCAATGCTAACACAACGGTCTAGAGTAACCGACTGTTCACTATGGATATACGGGCCATCAGTCATATCCTTACCCACTCCAACGATTATGAAAAGCCCTCCCAGATCAGGTACAGCCTATCCCAGCTCTTTGGAGAAGGTGTGTAATGACTCTACACGTCCCTTTGCGCATATCAACTGGTGATCGTAGGTGTTCTTTTCGTAGAAGGTGCCCAGCATCGGCAGCAGGTGAGTATTTGTTGACCTCGCATTCGATCGACATTCACACATCTTTCAAAACAGAGACGTACATTGGTGATTGAAATCCTCCCAAGCATATGGCGTTCATATCATTGAACGGGCTTTTAGAACCCTGCATTCGGTCCGGCACAAATTCGCGCGCTCACTAATATTTTCTTTGCAAAGGCTGTGCAAGTATGTGGCTTCTCATCTTTTGCTATGTCAGCTTCTCATCGAATTCACACCAGCTTCGTCAAGTTTTATCCTCTGAGATTACCAAAGATCCTGCTGGAACTACCACTGGCACTCGTATCGATGCCGTACCATGGCTTAATAAAACAACGCTTGATGTCATCGGTCTTGCAGGTGAGCTATTTCACTGCGACCAAACGAGTGTCCGGTGCTACTGGCTATGCCTAGGCTTCAATTACCGCTTTGATGCTCTTAACGAGAACGAAAAACCAAACGAGCTAAACGAAGCTTTTTCGACCATCTTCACTGCGAGTCAGGGAGTAGACATCTTCCCGATATTACAAGCACGGTTTCCGCCTCTGCGTCTCATTGTCAGTACCTTAAATGTGGTGCATGTCCTCCAAGCTCCTGCTTATCTTTTGCGTGGTAGCCTTCTGAACGTGCACGGAAAAATGAGGTTGCGCGAAGCACAATGGCACGCATCGGGAAAGAACTGCTATTGGATGCCAAAGCGGCTGCTCGCGCGAGTGCGACAGAAAAGGGCGAGATCGAGAAGAACAGCTTGGGTGGACGTGACCTCTTGTCGCTTCTCGTCAAGGCGAACATGGCAACGGACATCCCCCCGAGTCAAAAGTTGTCCGATGAGGATGTGTTGGCGCGTGCGTCTGATTCAATTTCAATGTTGTGTATCAAGTCTGATGCACTCATCCGCAGAGGTTCCTACGTTTTTGATCGCGGGTCATGAAACAACAAGGTAAGATACTACTCTTTAGCAAAACATTCAGAGATCTTACTGCGGTGTAACAGCTCGGCCACCACCTGGGCTCTCTACGCCCTGGCGAATGCGCCCGAAATTCAGACCAAACTCCGGGAAGAACTCTTTTCTGTGGAGACGGAGACACCGTCGATGGACGAGCTCGTAGCACTTCCTTACCTCGATACGATCGTGAGAGAGACCCTCCGTGTCTACGCGCCGGTTCCTTCCACTCAGCGGGTCGCAACGAAAGACGACGAGGTGCCCGTTGAGAAGCCATTCACGGATAGATACGGCGTCGTCCACAATTCAATTAGGTACGCCTTTCTCTCCGATGGGGAGTCCTGCGGATTGTCCTTATCTTGTTTCCACAACAGTGTCCGCAAAGGTGATACGGTCTTTATCTCTATTTTGGCGATCAACCGGTCCCAGGAACTGTGGGGTCCCGATGCACTCGAGTTCAAGTACGTCACACTCCGTGTGGTGCCAGTGGTGTCTCTCTTTCACACACACACTGTAGACCGGAACGATGGCAAAACCTCCCCGAGGCAGTTTCGCAGATACCGGGGGTGTGGGGCAACCAGCTGACCTTCCTTGGCGGACCTAGAGCATGTATCGGATTCCGTTTCTCCCTCGTCGAGTGAGTCCTCTGCTGTGTCGACCCAGCCTGAGCCTGACCGGAGCCGCCCCGCAGAATGAAAGCGCTGCTCTTCACGCTTATACGCGCATTCGAATTTGAGCTTGCCGTGCCCGCCAACCAGATGGGCAGACGGTCGGTGATCGTGCAACGACCGATATTGCTCAACGATCCTGCTCGTGGGGGTCAGTTGCCACTGTTGGTGAAGCCTTACAAACAGACATGAGGAAGGGTCGAGTGTATGGACTTGGTTAACAGTTTGGTTTCGCGGACGTATTTATTTTCGGTGCCTGGTTATATCTAAGTAGATTGTGTTGTTGGCTTTCCTGTACGAACAGAACTGGTAGCGCGACTGTCGTGCCGGGATCCTCCACGGCAGCCTCGTGGACATACGGTCTCATGAGTGGCTCGCTGCCAGACGCAACGGGTGGGCACATGCTGAATATGCCTTCAATGCCTGATTGTTCAGATTGAAACGCAGTTTAGAAAACGACCCAGTGATCTAGTCTGGTCACCACACTACTAGTGTTCAGTGCTCAGCCAAAGCGCCAATACTTGGTCGGATCGTTCGGACCGGTCTTGTTTGGGCCAACGGATGCTTTGACCCGCATTTTGATCCGTTGCGAAACTCCGAGCCACGCAGCATGCAACCGTGGTGCGAGGGGAAACACGGTAGTGCTTTTGAAAACGGCACACTTGAGGGACATACATTTTTGAACGGCACTGGTAACCTGGACGTCGCGGTGTGTGGAACGAAACATTGCCCACATGGTAGCAACTTCGGGGACCAGCCAGCAGGCTCTGATTCGTGTGAGCAAATCACAATCAAAAATTGGGCAAGGTAGTGGAGGCACAATAGGGCGTTTTTCACGTAAAACCAGGAAGAGAAGCAATAGTATGGCACGAATGAAGCATGCGGCTCAAAGCATTTTGCAATCAGCATTTTCCCCCGACATCATTAGCTGTCTGATAACTCGACAAGCAGACATCGCGATACACTACCGTGTAGGACTCTAATAAACAGATAATAATGAGTGTGATGTTCTAATCTGATACACGTATCTGGGTTCTGAATGTTTCACTGCAGACAACCCCGATACCTGTTGCCCTGCAGCATATCATAAAGGTTTGATTAGTGGCAGTTGAGGCCAATGTTACGCGGCAAGGGGGAGGCTCGTTTATCACGGTTCGTAGGTCTTGGCGTATGCTTCCAATGTAAGCAGCTCTTCGATCTTTGCAAGGCATGTGGATTAGAGGACATGATTAAGATTGCTCGGAGTCGTACCTCCTTTGGCTCGGTCAGCTTGATTTTGCAGAGCCAACCTAGTTGCCGTGGTTCAGAGTATGCCTAAGTGGTTGCTTGCTTGCTTACCATCATCGTCGGGGGAACGGTTCACCAGGCCAGGTTCAGTGTCGAGTTTTTGGTTTACCTCCACAACCTCGCCTGAGACGGGGGCAAACTACACGCACATGCTTGAGTACTTTGACACTGAAACAAAGTGTTGCACTTAAACGATATCGGAGGCGGCCTTGACGCTCTCCACGGCACCGATGGTATCTGCGAGGCAAAAAAAGTTTCGTTTCAGCCGCATTAATTCCATTGAGCACACGATCCTGGCCTCACCTCCTTTGGAGATATTTGACCCTACGGTTGGGAGGTCGACGAAAACGACGTCTCCAAGACTTTGCTGGGCATGGTCTGTGATAGCGATGGTACCCACTCCGGTAGCATCGTCGAAGGCGACAGATTCGTGGTCTTCTGTGTACCTTTTCGCTGGGACAAAAAATGTTACTGGATGGACAAATGCATGAGACTGAACGGCACGCACTAACAATGGTCCGACGGGGAGGGAGACGGAAGGGGGGTCGAGGATAAGATGTTGCGGTTTGTGCAGGGAGCGAAACACGAGCGCGGGTGACTTGTCGAAGGGCGGCGAACATGGTTGAGAGGAACCGGAGAAAAAAGAAGGAAGACAGTGGGATTCACGGGTCACCGTTACGCATTTGGTTACCCGCACTGAGCCGACTTGACTTGGGTTTCAAATGGAACAACTACTCGATTTATTTACATGCTAGTGTACTACAAAGCAGCCAGGCTCAACATCATGGATCCTGAATATTATCATCGAGTCCGTATGCAGGACCGACGCGAACTCGTGCTATGATTGGCTGCATGTGTTTGATGCTATTTATTTACTTTCCAAAGGAGGGAACACCGCTTGGCGAGCCTCAGTGGGCCACACCGCCGACCACGACGACCATGGCAGAAAGAACGAATCCCAACATGCTCTTTGCAAACTTTAACCAGGATTACTCGTGCGCATAATCCTCAGACAGTCGCGTTGTTGGTTCATTTGTCTTTCTAGTTGCATATCGGTCGGTACTCGCAAGGGCTATAGCATCACCAACTGCGATCCGTTCGGTAGAGTCTATACTATGAGTGCGTCCCTGTCCTGTCGTGTAACAGACATATGAATGCGAACCCCCGACCCTCAGATGATGGCGCACGTGGAATCGTGGAGATGCTCTTCTGCACCTCCCTCATCGCGCTCGTCGGCGCCGCGGATCAGCCCCAATCCAGCCCACGCAAACTACAGATTGTAAATACAAAGGTATGCTCATCCGCTTGATCCAGACGCTCTTTATCCAAATTTTTCGTGTCATAGCGTCAGTCGATGATTTGCGAACTTCTTTTTCCTTCATCCATCCTTGCCGTCAAGCTCAACCGTAAAACGCTTGTCATCGTGCTCGAAACTGAAATCTACATCTATGATATATCCAACATGCGTCTTTTACACGTCATCGAAACCGCGCCCAACCCTGACGGTAAATATCTCATACCATCCCTATCGACTTCTCTCACCTGTTGGTTCAGCAATATGTGCGCTCTCCCCAAACGCGGAGAACTCGTATCTTGCATACCCTTCGCCCATTCCATCACCCTCCACCTCGGCTTCCGCTTCTACATCTCCTCCCAGTGCACCTCAACAACCGGCAGCCGGCGATGTACTCCTGTTCTCGACGACCACCCTAACGCTCACCAATATCATCCGCGCACACAAATCACCGCTCTCTTCGTTGGCCATCTCCCCATCCGGCACTCTCCTCGCTACAGCATCCGACAAGGGCACCGTCATCCGCGTTTGGAGCATCCCCAGTGCAGAGCGGCTTTGGCAGTTCCGGAGAGGTACACGGGAAGCCAGGATCTACAGCATGTCGTTCAACGCCGTGGGAAGTTTACTGGCCGTCAGCTCTGCCCACGACACCGTCCATATATTCAAGCTCGGTCCACGACAAGCATCAGGGAGCAGCACAGGCACTAAGAAAGACCGACCTTCAAGTCCGATGGAATCCGTGGATAGCAGAGACCCCGAAGACGGTCGAACCGGCGACTACGATTCTTTTGTGGATGAGCGAAAGAAGAGTAACAGCGTGTCTTCGATGATTCGACGGCGCTCGTTGCACTTGACCAAGTCAATTTCGTCGTCTGTTGGAGGGTACTTGCCAAACACGCTCACAGAAATCTGGGAGCCGGCGCGTGACTTTGCATATTTGAGACTACCAACAAGCGGGGCTCGGTGCGTGGTTGGTCTGAGTGGGTGAGTGTTATTGTAGTCCCGGTCAAGAGTCCAGTCACTCATGGTGCATTGCTTGTTTCGGTATGCTTTTGCCGGCATGTAGCACGCTTCCCCAAGTAATGGTCATCTCTTCCGAGGGTTATTTCTATGCCTACAACATCGATCTGGAGAATGGCGGAGAATGCACACTGATGAGACAGTATAGTCTCGTCGACTCGGACCCGAGCGGGATGGACTGAGTTTTCCTAGCGAGAGGCAACTTCACGGTCATAGGTGCTGTCCGTTGTGCACATATTTCCTTGTTTCCCTGCCTTGATGTTTTTCTTTCCTCTGCAATCATTCCTACCACATACACGTAGTACTTTGGAACATGGAAGAAGTTATGCCAGCTTCCACCTCAGACTTAGCGCCCAACCATATAATAAGAGAAACTCTGGCCATCAACCTCACCCTGCCTATCTTCAAGTTCGAGTCACAATATTTGAAAGGCTGTCCCAGAGTTTGGACACTTGTCGGTTTGAGGGTAAAGTTTAACTTCCTTATTGAGCAGGTACACTAGCAGAGTCGGCAGGGGTACACGTGTACCCGGACCATCTGTACTAGCACGCCCATGGGCGGTCGGAAGGTCCGTATTCATAAGCATCTCCCCATTCTAAGTTAGCAGGCTACCGCGTGACGGACCATCTTGCAAGTACTGCCTTCAATTTCCACTTGACTGCGCATGATATCAAAATGCTGTTTCCTCCGTTCTGTTTAGGTTACCTTACAGTCGGCATGAGTCAGAGACATAGATCCTGGGCTTCTGATTAAGGATGAGATCAATCTTACACAGCCAGCAAAGCCCGAGGCGTACGCGTCCTTGCACTGGAATTGTGATGCGCCGCAAGTACTGACGCGTCAGCTGACTATAAGAATATGATTGTAATTGAGGCTATAAAGCTCCCCAAGCCCTCGACGATAACCAATCATCTCCGGCAACTCTGGACCTTGATCACTGGCCCCACAAGATGGAACAAATCACCTACTATCATGATGAGCTAAAGGTAAGGCGGAAGGTCTTTTCGTTGAGATCGCGAGCGCTGACTGCACTTGGCACAAGTTATCGCCCTTCTGCTTCAGGGTATGACGATCCATTCCTCGCGCGGGGCAAACTCCTCATCGCAGCAAATGCACGTTTTGCAGGTCGAAATCGCCTTGCTCGAAGCCGGGGCATCGTACACGGCGCATGGCTTCGACATTTACAACAAACCAGCATGGTACGCGCAGGCTAATCCGCTGACCGGAAAGGTGAGCACCAACCTCCGCGATGGCTTCGCCGCTTACTCGGGCAGATTCCCGTCCTCACCTACGGAGGACCCAAAGTGCACCCCGAGGAGCCGTCCCCACTGTCGTCAAAGATCACGGAGTCGTTTGTGATCCTCGAGTTCCTCGCAGATCTCTTCCCACAGTCGACCCTCCTCCCACCTGCGTCGGACCCGGCTGCGCGTGCCCGCGCGCGGTTCTTCATCGAAGTCATCAAGCGTGAAATCGAGACCCCCGTGCTTGAGATTCCCACGGGTGCCCCAGGGGCCCACGACAGGGCGGTCCAAGGCGTGGAAAAATTCCAGGCGTTGCTGCCAGACCCGCAAGACGGGGAGTATGCCATGGGCAAGCAATTTACGAACGTGGACTGCGCGATGGCGCCGTTGCTAGCGATGTTCGACGTCGCCACCAAGACGAATCTCGGCAGAGCCTCGCCTGAGCAGATCAAGCAGTTTGGAGAAGCGCTGGCAGGGCCCAAATTCGAGCGGCTGAGGCGGTACAAGAAAGCGTTGTGGGAAAGGGAGAGCATCAAGACAGTACTTGATCTTGTGAGCTACCGCTTCGCCATTGAGTGCGGTGATCGGTTATTGATGCCCTTTGCCTTAATTTCAGGATCGCTTGGAGACCGCGTACAGGGCTAAGTTTGCCCAGGAATGATGATTGCGAGGTTGAGCGAACGACATGTGTACGATAGTGAGGTTCCAAGTAGATTTTGTGCAGTAGAAGAAAGCAACCGTGACAAAGACCGTGCACTAGTAAATTGATGTGAAAGGAGTGCGGCGATGATACATGATAAGATCACTCACAGTATGATGCCAGGTGGTTTGAAGCTGCGAAGACAGAGCGCTTCGCACGTGTTATTTGAAGCTGAGACCGAGTCTATAAGAGCCTTCTAGAAGAGAAGAGCCCCAGGGGGGTAGTCAACGAAGTCAGCGCGTCCTTCCACAGCGAACTCGAGAGCAATGCCAGTGGTAGCCTGAGAGCGCCGTCCATATACAGCACTGCCCCTGAAGAGTATATATCGTCTCAATCAGTGCGCATTCTCTGCCATTCTCCTGGACAATGCTGTAGGAGAGATAATCCTCGGAGGAGATGACCGTTACTTGGGGAAGTGTATGCACTGTGACACTCATTATGGCGGTTGCAAGGTTCGTATTCATAAGCGTCTTCCCATACTTGATCTAGCAACTTACCCGAGGCTGCCGCGTGATGAACCATCCTCCAAGTACTGCCTTTGATTCCCACTTGACTGCGCATGATGTCAATCCTGTCGTCACCCCCGTTCTGCTTTCAGGTGCATCACAGGTTGGTATGAGTCAGAGGCGCGGATGCGGCCAGGTCAATCCGAGTCGGCCAGCCAAGCCCGAGGCGTACGCGTCCTTGCACCGGAATTATGATCCGCAACTTGAAGAACTGACTGGTGTGCACGCGTCAACCGACTGAAGAATAGGTTTGGCTATAAAAGCGATCTGCTCATCATTGCTCCCCAAGCCCTCGACGATAACTCATCACCTCCTGGAACTCTGAACCTTGATCACTGGCCCCACAAGATGGAACAGATCACCTACTATCACGATGAGCGAAAGGTAAGGCGTCGGAAGGTCTTTTCGTTGAGATCACGAGCGCTGACTGCACTTGACACAAGACGTCGCCCTTCTGCCATAGGGTATGATGATCCATTCCTCACGATGGACAAAGTCCTCATCGCAGCAAATGCACGTTTCGCAGGTCGAAATCGCCTTGCTCGAAGCCGGAGCGTCGTACACGGCACACGGTTTTGACATTTATAACAAACCAGCATGGTACGCGCAGGCTAATCCGCTGACAGGAAAGGTGAGCACCGCCGTCCACAGTGGCTTCACCGCTTACTCGGTCTAGATTCCCGCCCTCACCTACGGAGGACCCAAGGTGCACCCGGAGGAGCCGTCCCCACTGTCGTCCAAGATCACGGAGTCGTTTGTGATCCTCGAGTTCCTCGCGGATCTCTTCCCACAGTCGACCCTCCTCCCGCCCGCGTCGGACCCGGCTGCGCGTGCCCGCGCGCGGCTCTTCATCGAAGTCATCAAGCGTGAAATCGAGACACCCATGCTCGAGATCCCCACGGGCGCCCCTGGGGCCCGCGACAGGACGCTCCAAGGCGTGGAAAAACTACAGGCGCTGCTGCCAGACCCGCAAGACGGGGAGTATGCCATGGGCACGCAATTTACGAACGCGGACTGCGCGATCGCGCCGTTGCTGGCGATGTCCGACGTCGTCGCCAAGACAGGTCTTAGCAGGGCCTCGCCTGAGGATATCAAGTTATTCGGAGAAGCGCTGGCAGGGCCCAAGTTTGAGCGGCTGAGACGGTACAAGAAGGCGTTGTGGGAAAGGGAGAGCGTGAAGGCAGTACTTGATCTTGTGAGCTATCATTTCGCTATTGAGTGTGGTGATCCGATGTTGATGCCTTTTGCCTTGAATTCAGCATCGCTTGGAGACCGCGTATGTTAATAGGGCCAGGGATGCCCAGAAATGATGATAGCGAGGTTAAGCGAACGACATGTGTACGATAGTGAGGTTCTGGGTAGATTTCGTGTCGTAAAAGAAAGTAACCCTGACAAAGAGTATGCACTGTGACGCCCATTATGTTACGGCAGTTGTAAGGTTCGTATTCATAAGCGTCTTCCCATACAGCTTACCTGAGGCTACCGCGTGACGAACCACTGGCATCCTCCGAGTGCCGCCCTGATTCCCACTGAACTGCGCATGATGTCAATCCTGTCGTTACCCCCGTTCTGCTTTCAGGTGGATTACAGGTTAGTATGAGTCAGAGCCACGGATGCGGCCAGGTCACTCGGCCAGCCAAGCCCGAGGCGTACGCGTCCTTAAATTATCATCGGCAAGAACTGACTGGACCATGGTGTGCACGCGTCAACCGACTGAGGAATAGGTTTGGCTATAAAAGCGATCTGCGCATCAATGTTCACCGAGCCTTTGACGATAACCAATCATTTCCAGGAATTCTGAACCTTGATCTCTCGCACAACTGAAGATGGAACAGATCACTTACTATCACGATGAGCGAAAGGTAGGGGTCGGAAAGTCTGTTTTGTTGAGATCACGAATACTGACTGCAACTGGCACCAGCTGTCGCCCTTCTGCCACAGGGTATGACGATCCATTTCTCGCAGTAGGCTGGCTCTTCATCGCAGTGAATGCACGTTTTGTAGGTCGAAATTGCCTTGCTCGAAGCCGGAGCATCGTACACTGCGCATGGCTTCGACATTTATAACAAACCAGCGTGGTTCGCGCAGGCTAATCCACTAACTGGAAAAGTGAGCACCGCCATCCGCAATAGCTTCACTGCTTACTCGGGTCTAGATCCCCGTCCTCACCTACGGAGGACCCAAGGTGCACCCCGAGGAGCCGTCCCCACTGTCATCCAAGATCACGGAGTCGTTTGTGATCCTCGAGTTCCTCGCGGATGTCTTCCCACAGTCGACCCTCCTCCCACCCGCGTCCGACCCGGCTGCGCGTGCCCGCGCGCGGTTCTTCATTGACGTCGTCAAGCGTGACATCGAGGCGCCCATGCTCGACGCTCGCAACGGCGTCCCAGGGGCCCGCGACAAGGTGCTCCAAGGCATGGAAAAAATCCAAGCGATGCTTCCAGACCCGGAGACTGCCGAAGGCGAGGAGTATGCCATGGGAAAGCAGTTTACGAACGCCGACTGCGCGATCGCACCGCTGCTGGCGGTTTTCGAGGTGGTTATCAAGATGAATCTCAGTAGTGCCTCGCCTGAGGAGATCAAGCAGTCTGGAGAAGCGCTGGCGGGGCCCAAGTTTGAGCGGCTGAGGCGGTACAAGAAGGCGTTGTGGGAAAGGGAGAGCGTCAAGACAGTACTTGATCTTGTGAGCTATTGTCTCGCTGTTGAGAGTGGTAGTTGTTGACGCCTTCTGCCTTGGTTTTAGGAGCGCTTGCAAGTAGCACGTAAGGCTGTGTATGGCCAGAAATGATGACGGCGAGGTTGAGTGAGCAACGTGTGTACGAAGTCAGGCTGCATATAGATTTTGTGCATGTAACAAAGACCATGCTCTAGTGAACCGATGTGAGAGGAGTGTCATGATAAGATAACCCACAGCACGACGGTAAGCTTCGAAAGCATAGAGCGCTCCGTTTGTCATTTGAAGGTCAGTCCGAGTGTTTAAGAGCTTTCCAACAATGGAGAAAAGAAAGTGTTCTTAGTACTTGTTCGGAAGCCGAGACTCTGGACCCGCACTCCGAGGAAGACGCGGGAAAGTTGACGCCTGTGGAGATAGCAATTGAACGAAACTTGATTGGGAGGTGAGCGCTTGAGCCCGGGTTCAAAAGATCCGGGTTCAAAACCTTGCGGTTCCTCATTGTGTTCAATTGCTTCCTGAATGTCACAGGCCCTGTATGAACGGTATAACAACCCCAGAACGAGGCCAGGTGCGGTTGCCACAGGAAATCATATGGCCGCCGAGATCATGCTAAAACGCTTCTCGCCTCGTGGTAGTTTCATAAACGTGGCTGGAGTACTCACTTGTCCAGAAGTGAACAGGAGGTGGCATGACGTATACTCATCAATCGATCTGGTATTATGAACGGGTGATGATTACGAGCAGGTTAGAATAGGAGATTGCTGTAGCAACATAGGTGACTCCTGTAGCGCCTGCCGCTACAAGAATCTTATCAGCCTAGAGGCGAAGTATTAAAAACTGACTCGGTCTCAACACAGTCTTAGAACGTGTGTGGAGTGACAAAAGTTGATTTGTAGGTCCTTCAGCTGGTTCAAAGGGTGCCGATGCCATATTGACTCACAGCTAACGTCACCTTCTGATCTTGCGACGGCGCAATGTGGCAGCAATCGAACCTAATATTCTGAGCGGTGAGGCTATGCTGTTTGCCGCAGTTCTCCTGAGACACAATCGTCTGTGAGATTAACGCCGACGATGTGTTCTCAGGCGCATAAAAGCCAACACAAGCGACCGCTTTGCCCCCGGACTGGGTGTTCCCTACACTGGACGACTGTGAGTAGCTTGTCGTTCTGCTTAAATTCATTGGTTGACCAAAGCTCAAGCTCACCGTTGCCAATCGATACCTAACTGTATCTATCTGGACATGTCTGCTGCCGCCAAAAGTTTGAGCCTCTCGCCGCTTCCATGTTTTCTGACTGACGTAACCTCTCTAGTTGTCGAGGCGTTCGAGATTCAACCCGGATCTGAACCCGCTGTTGAGATTAGTGAGCAGTTAGCCGTCGCCGAAGCGCTCGCATTGCAAGAGACCACGCTTAGCCCGGACGACCGTGCTGGTGGGACTGAGCTTCTCCTTGTGTCCCGTGGTCGCATTGCAAATGGCATCTTTAAATCGCCCCAAGCTCTGCTTTCTGTCAAGGGGACGTGTAACAAGGATGGGAGTTATGCGTGCTTCAGCAAACAGGAGCCTCCCAAAGTCTCAGGCCCGTTTGAGTTTATCGTGGAGGGTCATTGTATTCGAGTGTACCGATTGAAGGAACTCGTGTGGCAGTGCCAGGTTATTAGTTTGTATTTGTTTGTTCGTAGTACTTGGCTCGTTCGACCAACCAAACCTTGTCATAAATCCTTCAAAATGTCGGGTCGACCCTCCGGAAAACCAGACTTGTCTGGGTACAACTACGGCGCCATCTCCTCCCTTGTCCTCACTGCGGACCGCTCTGCACTTCCACGACGAGACAAGGAGCCGGATGGCGCACCAACCACCCTCGTTGGTCGCATAGACCCCAGGGAGATGGGCTCGCGCGTACAACGAGCCGCACCCAAAGATATCGAAAAGAAGAAGAAAAAAGCAGGGGACGCTGGCAGACAAGATGCCCTCGAAAAGGCAGCAGCCACAAAACGACGTACCGACGCTGGCTTCGGGTTCGCCGACATCATCGAGGCAACCCAGGACGTCGAGGGTCTTACATACCGACCGCGCACCGCCGAGACGCGGGAAGTCTACGAGTTCATGTTGTCCTCCGTGCACCAGACCCTTGGCGACCAAGCTCAGGACATCATTCGCAGCGCCACGGACACCGTCCTCGAAACACTCAAGCAGGAGGACATGAAAGACTTTGACAAGAAAAAAGAAATCGAGGACATCTTGGGTAGCATTTCCAACGACACCTTCTCCCAACTTGTCACGCTGTCGAAGAAGATCACAGACTACGGCGCCGAGGACGAGAAACTTGTAGACCCAGACATGGAGCGGAAAGACGCAGAGATTGACGATGAAATTGGGGTCGCGGTCGTCTTTGACGAGGAGGAACAAGAGGATGAAGACGAGGAGGGTTATGAAATTCGGGACGAGTCAGACGGTGAAGAAGAGGAAGACAGCGAGCAGGAGGCAAAGGAAGGCGCCGAGGGAGAGGAGGATACAGGCGCCGACGAGCTTGTCATCGGTGGGTCTTCCGCTGCCTCTCAAGCAGGCAAAGCCAAAGCAGACAAGGACGTCGTTTCTCCGCACACTATCGATGGTTTCTGGGTACAGCGACAAATATCCGAAGTTTACCCCGATCCGGTCACGGCTGCCGACAAAGCTGCTGCAGTGCTCTCCACCCTTGGTTCAGAATCAGGTTTGCGAGACTGCGAGAACCAGCTGATGGAATTGTTTGAATATCAGAGCTTCCACGTCATCACCAAGTTTTTAAAGAACAGAGACGTCATCGTCTGGTGTACCAAGCTGATGCGCAGCGATGCGGATGAACGAGTGAACGTCGAGGTCGCAATGCGGGAGAAGGGTGTCGGCTGGATCTTGAGGGAATTGGCCGGAGACCGACAGACCAAGAAGACCCACGACGATGCCATGGACGTCGACGCCAAGGACGCCGCTGCGGTGGTGCCCAAGACAGCCACTCTCGCGCCCGGTTCGACAGTCCAGCCAAAGTCCATGGTCGACCTGGAGAGTATGGCGTTCAGCCAGGGAGGACACTTGATGTCGAACAAGAAATGCAAGCTCCCGGACGGGTCTTTCAAGCGATCACGGAAAGGTTTCGAGGAAATTCACGTACCAGCGCCAAAGAAACACGCCGGCAGTGATGATGAGCTCGTTCCCGTCACCAAGTTGCCCGAATGGGCGCGGGCTGCATTCTCGGTTCCAAAGTTCAATCGAGTGCAGAGCAAGTTGTTCCCTGTCGCGTTTGGCACGGACGAGCCTATACTTCTTTGCGCTCCTACCGGTGCTGGAAAGGTGAGCCCGAATGTTTACGCTTTGAACTATTTCTCATTGCGTGCATCTAGACCAACGTTGCAATGTTGACCATTCTCAACGAACTGGCAAAATACAGGGATGAAGAGACTGGCGAGTTCGCGTTTGACCAGTTCAAGATAGTCTATATTGCTCCTATGAAAGCCCTCGTACAGGAGATGGTCGGCAACTTTACTTCACGTCTTACCTCCGCTTTTGGTATCAAAGTCGGCGAACTCACTGGTGATTCTCAAATGACGAAGCAGCAGATCTCCGAGACCCAGATCATCGTGACGACGCCGGAAAAGTGGGATGTTATCACTCGCAAGAGCACCGATACCAGTTATACAAATCTTGTTCGCCTCATGATCATCGACGAGATCCACCTCTTGCACGACGAGCGCGGCCCTGTCCTGGAGAGCGTCACCGCCCGTGCTATTCGGAGGATGGAGCAGACTGGTGACTATGTTCGGCTCGTTGGGCTGTCTGCAACGTTGCCCAATTACCAAGACGTGGCTACCTTCCTCCGCGTGGACGAGTCGAAAGGTCTCTTCTACTTTGATGCCTCCTACCGTCCATGTGGACTCCAACAGCAATTCATCGGCGTCACTGAAAAGAAGGCTATCAAGCGATTCCAGGTCATGAACGAAGTCTGCTACGAGAAGCTCCTTGACCAGGCTGGCAAGAATCAAACTCTCGTCTTCGTCCATTCTCGCAAGGAAACCGCCAAGACAGCCCGATTCATACGCGACATGGCTATTGAAAAGGAGACGATCACCCAGTTTGTCCGGCCGGACTCTGCTACGCGGGAAATTCTGACTGAGGAGGCGGGAAACGTCAAGGATGGCAACCTGAGGGACTTACTTCCTTTCGGATTTGCAATCCACCATGCGGGTATGTCGAGAGAGGATAGGACCCTTGTGGAGGAGCTTTTCGCGGACGGTTCCGTACAGGTGCTGGTCTGCACTGCGACCCTCGCCTGGGGTGTTAATTTACCCGCGCACACCGTCATCATCAAAGGCACGCAAATATACAACCCAGAGAAGGGACGATGGGTCGAGTTGTCTTCCCAGGACGTTCTTCAGATGCTTGGACGTGCAGGACGGCCACAATACGACACTTACGGCGAAGGCATTATCATCACGAACCATTCGGAACTTCAATATTACCTCTCTCTTATGAACCAGCAACTCCCCATCGAATCTCAGTTCGTGTCCAAGCTGGCGGATAATTTGAATGCGGAGATTGTGCTCGGGACTGTCAGGAATCGCGATGAAGCCGTGCAATGGCTGGGGTACACATATCTGTGCGCTTTCTTATTCGATTCGGATATTCGGGACTTCTGACCTGCGTTGACAGATACGTGCGAATGCTCAAGTCCCCCGGGTTGTACGGGGTCGGAGTGGACTATCAGGAGGACGATGATGGCCTCGTTCAGAAACGTGCCGACATCGTCCATTCCGCTGCCGCTCTCCTTGAGAAGTGTCATCTCATCAAGTATGAACGCTCTTCCGGGCGCTTCCAGAGCACGGAACTCGGTCGTATTGCCTCACATTATTACGTGACTTATAACTCGATGGCGACGTATAATCAGCACTTGCGACCGACAATATCACTTTCAAGTTACCCCGCGAGTGTTACAGGACATCGCTGCCAGCGACA
>JBBPOC010000481.1:0-16735 GCA_038091235.1 Tylopilus rubrobrunneus | reverse complement strand
GTGGGACATATCGCCATCCGTTATGTAGTTTTGATCCGTATGCGTGACTAGAAAAGTGAGATTGTGCTCGGCAAAGATGCGACGGAATTCCTGAGCCCGCTGCCATTCTTTGCCATAAAACCTCGACGTTGGGATTCTTAATTCCTCGGTCATATCATTGTCATCCTTGGCGACTTCGCCAGACTCGCAGTCGTCCAGAAACTGGCCAAATACTTCATGAAGTAATGTCGGAGGAATTGGTGTATAAGCGTCATGAGGACGATTGCAGTAAATAGTTCGTTTAGAGGCGGCCTGGCGTAGAGCGAATTGTGAAGACACCCCTGCGGAAGAAGGGGCGATCGATATATGGTCGTCGATGTAGTTGCCTCGTTGAATCGCGATATCATGTAGTGATTGAAGTGGCCGACGGTACGGGATGCGGGCGTGGTCGCACTGACCAAGGAATTGTCAGCGAAAGACAGTTAATGGAATTAGGAGCGAGTCGCACTGGAAGGTGGAGCTCCAACAGCGATATGAATGTGTCCTTTCAGAGGTGCATCGGGAAAACAATCGAACAGGTCCCTCGTTGGATATAGAAGCTGTGCCTGACTCAGGGTCAAGGAACTGAGAGTCTCTTCAATGTCTCCGCCGACAGGTAGAGAAACCTTGTAGAGAGCAAGAGTGCTAGCGTTTATATCGCCAAAGTCTACTCTAATCTCCTTGATGAAGTTTTTGAGGGTTCCCACAAGCTCCGTGGGTGAGATTTTAACGGGAAAGACCTCAACGCATGGCTCGCCGCGAACCCAACAGTTGAGGATCATCACCGGAGCTTGGGTACCTTGAGTACCTTGAAATGGAAGTAAACATTAGAACGACAGAGCAACTTGATGAATGCACACCAGAACTGGGTCGGTTGCTGGAGGGTTTAGCTGCACGTCGACATGAGAAGTGAAGCAGGGCAGAATATAGGAAAATTGCGCACGATGATGGGCAATGATAATGCTCCTAGACAGGTCCAACTTGGACAGCGGCTTTGGTGGAAGCAAGGGCTTTGAACCCTTCAAATCCCACTCCTGAAGACATCTTTCAAGTTGGTCAACATCCTCGGGCACGGGGACGCAGTAAAGAGCGAGCGTGCTGTGGTCAACGTGGCCAAAGTTGACTGGTCTCATCTTCTTTATGGCCTTTTTGAGGGCTGCGACGGTTGCTGTTCCCGAGATATCGACTTCAAATGTCTCGGTGGCATCGCTGCCGTAGACCAGACACCAGATCGTCAGTGTCGCTATGTCGTCACCCAGCTACCTGGAGAAGAAAGAAAGGGACGTTGACTTGGAACTTGGTTGAACGTCCAACGTTCAGCGTTCACTGGCAACCAGTAGTACAAACATTGCTTACATAATAACGGGAGCTCCACACGCCGACCACAATGATGCTGGCTCAGAATCTTCCGGTGCGGATGACGACCCGGTTGTGCCATGTCGAAGTGGGCGCAACAAAGACGCCGAGAAACGTGAATCAGTCAAACCGGAATGAGGAGTTCCAAGGCGTACGATATGAGGAGCACGGTGCCCTTGGGTGCCTTGAAGACACTAATATTATGGGGTTCGACGTAAGATCGCGGATGGTTCCGATGACAGAAATTTGACAAACCAAGTCCTGGAGCGAGACTCACGTTGGTTTCCATCCCTTTTGCCGGTCCGGCACTGCGTGACGCCCAGGCGTCGCCCATTTGTCCAATTTCTCGGCGCTCTTGGTCGCGCGTTTGACGACGGTGCCGATTTCGGCCATGAGCACTTCCAGTCTGGGCTTCGAGAACTCTTTGGCGAGTGCCTCGCAGACCGCCTCAGTTTCGTTTTGTGCCAGCCGGACGACCTGGTGGAGTTGGTGCTTTCGCCATGCGAGTTCGTGGGTGACACCCGATTTGAACGTTGCGCGAAGCGTGTCCTTGACCTATGCATCGCCGCGTCGCCCCCGCAACCATATAGTTGTCATTTCTGGTTGCAGACATGGTGACAACAAGAAGTAGGTTATGCTTATCTTGGGAATCTCCTCCATGGCGGCGTGGACAATGGTCGCCGTATTAAGGTCGTGCTTCAGATTCAGAAGTAGTACGCGAGCAGACGTCTTGGCGGTTGATAGCCGAGTGAGATCAGTGACTGAGTCTGAGGCTCAACAGAGATTCGCCTCACTCGTCCTCCATTTACATATGGGAGCTCGGGTAATCTAGGGACCAACTTTCTAGGACTGTAAGTTTATCCCGTCGTCCGATTCCCAACGAGGGACCAAGTTGGCGAATAAAATTATTGAGTGGGAGTGGCGTTTCAGAAGTTTCAAAAGGAAGAGGGATATTTCAGTCCAGGCTTAAGGGTAGTCTGCGGTCATTCTGCTCCAGTTCCGACCCTTGGCGCGACACACAGAGCTAATAGGACCGCAGGTATGTAGTAGTTGACCCGGGCCGTTACTCGATCTTCGCAACGGCCGGCTTAAGGAGCACCTAAAATGTATCGGCGGTTAATGGTTGAAAACGCTTGACAATTTCGGATACCCGTCGAGAAGACGCCGCAAGCAAGGGTCTAACGTACCCCGCAACTTCCACCGCCTGGCCGCTCAGGCCGTTCACTTTGAATCGAACGCAGTGAGCGAGAATGAGAGAAAATCGCGGCAGTGGCGTACCTGGCAGTTTGAAGCAAGCCATTCTCGAGCCGTTTGCTTCGACGATTCCACAATTGTCTTTGTCTTGGTGCTTTTCTTCAACCTTTTCCTCCACTCCGTAGCATTGATACGAACCATTTCATTATCACCGGAGAGGCGGCTCAGCTGTTTCTGGAACCACTCCTCGTTATCTCCAGTCCAATACCCGACGCTGAATCCGGACGCCTCCCAAGTAGCCTGCTTAGGCCACCATGACACCTCAGCCATTTGTCCGGGGTGACCCTCTAGTCAAAGGTGCTCAATGCGCAGTTCGGAATTTAGGCACGAGATATCCCACCTGCGGGAAGTCGGCAAACCCCACATATGAAATTCTCTTCATCATCGCTCAAGGTTTCCAGACGCCCCTCGTTCCGAAGTATATGCTCAGGACGGAAAAGCTCCTCCAAGGCATCGCCTACGACCGCGCGGGCGATACGTGCAACAATCCCTCCCTTCATCAAGGCTGCTATACCAAGCTCTCCACGAAGCAAGCGATCTCTCTGGAGCAAGTAGGGGTCGTATTCAGTAGTAGTCAGTATTTCCGGGGCAGGATGACCAAATCCATCCGGACGGCAGGATTCCGGCAAGTTTCCCGCCTTGCCAGAAACCCTAAAAGGGATTCCTCGCGACGCGAGTTGAAACGCAAGGTCTGCAGGGTTGAGGGCAGTCTGTGAACGAATAATTTGCAGGACTGATAACGGGTCCTTGAGGTAAATCGAATAAGTAGGACTAGGCCCCGCCTGCCCAAGGTCGATGCAATACAGTATGTCGGGGGAACCAGGAAGTAGCTTGACCACGAAAGGACCCGCATGATACTTCGCTCCCAAGCTTCCGTCCAGCATGTCACAATTCTGCGGCGTGAGGGGCTGTCCTGTAATGAGTGCAGAAAGAAACGCCCCTGTTGCAGCTTGAAGGGTGGATGAGTCGGGGATAGTGGCCCCTCCCTCGCAAACCATCTTTGCAAGCATGCCGATTGCGTTGCGATCGGCCGCAGGATATCTCCCGGGCGGGATAAATATGAATCCATAGCGCTGATGAAGGATGTCGGGTAGAGGTACGGGTTGAACTGATTGGGATCGTGAGCCACTTTGAGGAGGAAAGGGATAGGCTAACTCGCCCCTTGCTTGTTCCATCGAGGGTGCAGTGGACAAAGCGGTATTTTCTCGCCCTAGGTTGATATAAACGGGAACATTTGCTGCAAGCATTTGGGGTACATGGGGCAGACACCCCTCGTCAGTCGCCTCCAGGATAGTGCCCACCCTTCCTGACTTCATTGAAAACGTGCCCACGGGAGAGTCTCGCAAAGCATAAACGAGCTCAGCTTCAAGCCCTTGCTGGACCAGAAACTGGGCCCATTCGGACTGCCGTCTTCTGGTGATCGCCCACGAGATCAACGAAGTGAGGTATCGAATTCGAAAATGGGTTTCTAACACAGCCATGCGGGCTAACGACTCTGAGGCGTAACGCATGCTGGGGTTGGCTTCCCCTCTAGGCACAAAGTCGTCTTTGGGCTCCAATTCGTGGAGAACGGTGGCAAGGAAGCGCTCCAGTTTGATCCACTGCTGGGCAACTCCAGAGTCTATTTGAAATCGCCCGTCAATGCAGATAGTCTGCACGTTTGCAGACGTATGAGCAAGGCACGAAAAAAGGGGGCCCTCTGCTGGGAGAACGCGGAGGGTGAACGGAAGGTGGGGATATTTTGGAGACATTATGCGAAATAAGTTGCCGGAAAACATTGCGTCGACGTCTGTGACGGGGCTCTGGTAAATGGTTGGAAGCGGTTCCGAAGTATTGTAGGCAACCACAACGCGGTCGTGGAAAGAGAAGCTGCGCATAGTATCCCGTGAGAGGTAGACCAAAGGGGGAGGGGGTGTCGAAGAGTTGCTCGCAAGGGTGCCCAAAAATCAGCTGCTCCGTGATCGTGAGAAACCAATAGTACTAGCACTCAGCACACACTGTGCCCTGATGAGAATGCTCCTTCCTACTTCTCCAACACTCCAGCCTGGACACAATGCACGCCGCCTGTATATACGCATTTTTCACACCGGGTTTGAAAGTCTTCAAGTCCATCGACCCCCTCGCTCACCCGATATAGACTTATCGCCACCGCCATGTCACCAGGCTCATCACTTGGCACAACGTAACGGCGGTTGGAGTACGTGAGGGTGCGTTGGCATTATCACTTCGCCATCCAGTATCTTACATTGAGCGCTACTCCCAGTGGTCACTTTGACGCTGGCACGTTTTGTATTTCTCGCCCTTTTGAGGCGGGAATCATGGGGAGAGGCGGGTGTATGGGGGCATCTGATGATCTCTGAGACTCAGCCCACAACAATTCGCAAGGAATGATCCAAGGTCGCCTGATCTTTCCGCCGTAGACATCCACTCAAGACCCACCCATACCTCCGCCATTTCGGTCGCTCAAGTACATGCCAGGTTAGAATCACTGCCTTGTTGGTATCCTACGTAAGCGGAGGCACGAAGCGGCGCAGGATGAGGTCTGCGCGAGAGCTAAGCGAGGTGGCAGTTTTCTTTGCTTCCTGCCACCTCCGTCAGCTCGAGCAAGTCTCTGCTCACGGACTTTCTCTCTTTTGTCGTCATCTACATCCTTAGCCTGTCGCACCTACCTAGTTCTCAGCTTATGGCTGATCCTAACCTCGACGTATGCCCGGACTACACCCTACCGGAATTCGAAGACACAAGACTCATTTTCACAGTTGATGGCAAAACGGAAGCGGAAGCTATCGCACTTCTCGAAAACCTCTGGCTATCAGGCAACGCCAGAAACATCGAGAACTGGGAGCGGCAACGTGAGCTGACGTAGCAGCGGAAAGGAACCGCATAGAGCTAGCTGAGCAGCAAGCCGAGCAGCAGCGAGCTCTCCGCAACGAAGAGGAAGCAGATGCCAGGAAAGAAGAGCGTAAGAAATATAAGAACAAGTTCGCGCCGATCCCGGACAAACCGTTGTCCGACACTGCTCTCACCCCCTCCACAGCATGTGCTCACCAAGCTACGTAAAGGAGACTACGTCCCCTTGTATCTTTTCACCAACAAAGGCTCAGGCGATGAAGACCTCCTCACCCTCGTCCAAACGGACAAGGGCCCCGCCTTCCAAACCAGCGCTTCAGTCAGAGCGAAAAAGCACAAGGTGAAAGATGAATTGCTGTCCTGGGAGGAGTTCAGCCAAGCCAACTATCGCATGCTCAACGCCATGCGTCAACAAGAGTGGCCAGAGGACCGCTTGACGACGATCAGAGACTTCTGGCTAACCATCGAGACGCATAGCTGGCGCCACGACCCCAGCGAGTACAGGCAACGCGCCCTCCTTGTCTACCAAGGGAAGATCCGCAAGGACTGGCACAAAACTCTAGGGACCACAGGTGGTTTCCGTCTCCTACCATTACATGCCGGGCGCCTCAACGACTACCATCAAGAGTTGCTAGACAACGCTTACGCGGCCAAAATAGAGGCAATACGCACGGTCAGTCCACCTCCCCAAGCGTTTTTATCTTCAGAACCCAAGCTAATCTTTCCCATTTTCCCTCTCCCCTCCTCCCACCTCCTGGCTTGTACGCCACTCCTCTATCCCATCCCGATGCCGCACGCGGGCCTCTTTCCCATGCGGATCACCATCGGGACGCGGACCACTACACATAACCTCCCATCCCAACTGCGTATGTGGCCTTAACGCCCGCGCAAAAATCCCACCCGACCTCTACATCGGACACGGGCGCATCCACACCCTCCACTCTGGGTCGTATACCAACCAATCGGTTTACACACCGTCTCCAGACCTCGTACACGCATCCCGGGCCCACCCTCTCGTACCAGGCACCGCCGTCGAGTGTGTCGTCGAAACAAAGCCACTCCCGCTCTTCCAGTTTCTCCAAGCGACCCATGTCCCCACCGTCCATGGACCATTCGGATGCAATGCAGCCGAAGCGACCCTGCTCCCTTCGCGCCAACTCGCAATCTACCCCCCACTCAGCGACGCACCAACCCCCCGAAACATACCTCCAAGCCCCAAACACTTCCCAGTCTGCGCGGTATGTCTTGGGAGGCATAAACACTCGATGCCAGTCGTCTTCTACCCAGCCAAGCGCACTTGGGACGACCAATTCGACGCTTTCGCCGAGCGCTTCAACAAGGCCCTGCGGGTCAGAGACACAGGCGCCACCCTTTGCAGCGCCTGGCAACGAGATAGCGGGTACCCCGAAAAGCACGACAATATGCACCAATGTTCAGGATGTGGAGCGCTCACCCACGGCGCTAGCAAATGCCCTCGCGTGCAGAAAATGCCAACCGCGCACTCCCTACAAGGCTGAGGCCTGGGAGTACGAGCTCCGGTGGGCAAACCTAATTGACCATTTCCCCTCTATCCCGTCCGGTTTGCGCAGGGGTTTCATTGTAGGATATCCGCCGCTCTCACGCGTACAAACCCCTCCAAATAGTACCTCCATTTCAGTCTATCGCCGTAATAGAAGCCGCTCTAGGCCCCTTCCAATCATCTGCGTGAATCCACGCGCTCCTGTGGAGAGTCAAGTGCTCGATGCAGGTAGACTACTAGTAGATACATGAAAGAGAGCCATGGTCACGGTTACCATATGCTTGGGTGTTGCTTGTGTGGTTGGGCGAAAACCCGCAGGGTTTTTCGGCCCGAGGCTGGCTCGATCTGTGGATGGCAAAGTGAGCTGTGATCCCGAGGTGGTAGGAGCCCCGCGACGCGGCCGGCGAAGCTTGGGTGCCCATCCACTAGGAGCGGGCGAGGTAGTCACCTCTGCATAGGTATGGTGTGCACAGGTACGGGTACAGGTCGTTATTTGATAACCCGTGGGCGCATGACTCATATGCCCAGTACCCGGCCTTCAAACATGCCCATGGGTACTGAATGTTCGACCAGAAGGTGACCGAGGAGCGAGGTGCGTGGGTAGCATGGTACCGTAAAAGGAAATATAGCGAAAGAGTGAGCGGAAATTCCCGATACGGAAGTAGAGGGTTTTATGGGGGGCAGTTTAGGAACCCCATTTTGCGGGGAATTGTTTATTTGTATTTGCTCGAGATACTGCTTGGATTTCGATTCTTTTGGATGACTGATGATCGTACCTGGCAACCTAAGCACTGAGGGGGTTTGCCGGATTCTCCCTTGTGTCCGTTGTCTCAACCTAGAATCGACGCCTTCAAGTTATCCCTGCTCGCTCTCTTCTCCCTCGCCATGCGCCTCAATGGTCGGTTTGTTAATGGCCGCTTCGATGATTCTGTATATCGTTTCTTTGCTTTCAGTGCTTTCAGTGCTGAACTGTGCTGTCATACAGGCTGAATTCGGCAGCACCGTGACAGCTTTCACTGCGGGTGTCGCTATTGACGTCCAGGACATTGATTGTGATGCCATTGGTTCAAGCTCGGCACGCAATGAGGACGTGGCAAGGAGATAGCGTGGACGACAACGACAATGCCACCCATTGGCACATGGACCTCATTCATTCGCCGAGCAAGGAGGACAAGGCTGGATGAGTATATTTAAGGATTCTGACGAGTTCACTGCCATGCCCGCGCCTGCACTACCGCCGTTACAACGGACTGCTTCCTTCTACCGCCGACCACTCAGTGTGAATGTATCCGGTCAAAGTCTTTCCGGTGTTCCCAGTGGTCACGATGAAGGGGACCACCAGGTGCGACTTGCGTTTATAAAAAAATGGCGAAACGTCTTATGCCATTTTTGAGATCGACGAGATATCCCCGAGCGAGGATGAAAAGGGTCGCAGAGGAATTCTTTCACCGGGGTAACAGTTCCCCTCCGAGCTCACGCGTTTACTTCTCAAAGAGCCGACGCTCTTCATTAGACTTGTGAACACCATCCCCAGCTCGTACGCTCTACCGTCACGGTTTTCGAAGTGTACATCTAATTCCTGTCCGCGCAGATAAGGAAGACTTCCGAAGGGCATCACTACTGTCGAGTATGTTGTCGTGTACTTCCAGTTCACACCTGATGGTCTTGCTACAGACGATGATGATAACGAGACGAGATTCAATGATACAACTGTGGAACATCAGAATCAAGCCGAAGCTCATCAACCCGACGACCAAGACCCAGGTCAGACAAATGCGCATAGGGGACTCCACCCTACTCCCGGCCAGCAGGCCTCACAGACACCCGAGGACATTTTGACCATTCACCGGCGTCGCAACCGTGCCCCTCGCCTGCCCAGCAACTCGCAATTGCTTGCAAATAGGCAGCGACAGGCTTTGTCTGCCAGTCAGACCACGCGTGAAACTCTGGCCAGCGGTGATGGCCAAAACCGCGAGGTTAACATGCCTTCTGCTAACCCTCTGGCTCCCACTAACCGCCGGGCTGGCCGCTCATCGGAACGTTTGGAACCTTGGCAGCTTCAGTATTACGACCCGCCGACTCGCGACGTCATCGAACGCGCGAAACAATTCTCGCATTCTGACGCCGCTTCTATCAATTCGTTTCCCGTTCGTGCTGAATTCAATACTAAGGCAATAGAGTACGTTGATGAAGCGATCGCCGAGCGCCAGTCTCGTGGTCAGATCCTTTTAGATGGTAAGCCTGTTTATGGTACCGCTGCCAAGTAACCAGACTTTTTGTAGGCTGGTGGCCGCAAAACGCATCGAGTATCACCAGGCTGGTACGTACTACTCCTTGTCACGACAGAATCACTTACCGCCGTTGTTCTAGCTTTGGGAAGACCTCAGTAATTGGCGATCATCAATGAGGAAGAAGGCTCGCATATTCGTCACGCAACGTTACCAATGGGATCCACAGAACCGCCGTGAACGAAACATTGAAATTGCGAAGAACCTCCTAGGCAATGGCGGACAATTTTTGAGGAGTGGTTCTGATGCACAGGTAAGGTGACCCGCTCGTAAGCTCGTCCGCTGGCTGATATTGTTACCAGGGACATGGAAATAATCTCGCACACCCAGCACTCTCAGGACTTATAATCGAGTTTTTCTACACTGGTCCAACAGCCGTCGGCCAGCTGTTTCCCGAGGTTTTCGGTCAAGAGGTTCCGAGGGTCACGGTGGCCATCGCCGCAACGGCGGTTGGTCATTTCATCTTGTCTTCCGCATCGTGATCCTAATCGGTCCCACAGCTCAAGGTCGTGCTGGACGAAGTCGCTTCGGGTCAAGCGGAAGTCAATTTCAGAGTCACCACCTACATGCCGGTCTATACTGAAATTCTCGGTTTGATGAGTAAGTGCGACACGAGCGACGTTCATCGCATCAAAACGAAGACTTTGCGCCAGGAATGGGCTCAACTTGGAAGGTGAAAGTTTCCATGCTTATTAATGTATTGACTCTGACATAATACTCAGTAATGGCATGATGATTCAGGAACCCGGTTTCGGCAGTGGTTGTGGATTTGATGTGGATCTTGATTAATAATACTACTCATTTGTGTAACCTGTCCAATACATTGATTCCCTGTGACAGACTTGTCCAGTACTGTCTAGTGATCAATCAAGAATATATTATGGGCGTGAATCAGCTCTATCCTATTCTGTGACAGAGCTGTCCAGCCTGGTCTGGGCTGGAAATAACATGTGAATCTGTTCAATGTTGCGTCCAGTCTGGTCCAGACTAGAGAAGGTCTGTCTGGGTCTAGCCAGTTGGGAACGTTAAATGGACCTTACCTTTCAAATTGTCAGACCAACCTTGAACTCGGACTCGCCCGCTCGCATGGGTTTTTTCGAGGCGAGTTCCCCTGATGTCGCGTCCCAAACAAAGATCCCGTATGCTTCGTGGAACAAAGATATCGGCCATCAGACGAGCATGAGATTGCAGCATCACCCCTTCCTTGCGGACCGGACTCCATGAGCGATAATCAACGCTCTCGGAATCCACCGGTAATGACGGGTACCCCAAGGGTCATCTTTAAACATCTGGAATACCCTGGTCGCCGTTGAGGTGAATAAAAAGCGCTCTGGCAGGCCAAAAGAGGGTGTTGTTCACATGCATGAGTAAATGCCTGACCAAACCGAACGGCATCCTAGGAGGCATCAAAGTAGAAGAGACCTTTCGACTCGTCCACGCGGAGGAAGGTGGCCACATCTTGGTAATTGGGCGACGTTGCAGACAGCCCAACGAGCCGAACATAGTTACCAGTCTGCTCCATCCTCGGAATAGCACGGGCGATGACGCTCTCCAGGACAGGGCCGCGCTCGTCGTGCAAGAGGTGGATTTCGTCGATGGTCATGAGGCGAATCAAGATTCGTATAACTAGTATCGGTGCTCTTGCGAGTGATAACATTCCGCTTTTCCGGCGTCGTCACGATGATCTGGGTCTCGGAGATCTGCTGCTTCGTCATTTGAGAGTCACCAGTTCGCAGACTTTGATACCAAAAGCGGAGGTAAGACACGGATACCTCCGAAGCGATGTTCACTGTACTGGCGAATGAACACGGTGCATTCAACCGTTTGCAACAGCAACCTACGGGTCGTTCCTTCGAAGGCGGGCATCTTCTCTGGAAAGGATTCGATGCTGACGACGACTGCATAAGAGTCCCTCATCAGCACAACGGGGTCGCCAAGCTTTGCGTCTCTGTCTATTTGGGCTCTGATAATTTATTTGGTATGTCAGACAGCGTGAAAGACGATGCCACACGGCCAGTACCAAGTAAACCGCAGATGCCGCCTTCCACGCTATTGTAACGGTCGGATGCAGCTATATGCGCGGAGTTAGAGTTGATGGTCCGTTCCGCAATGACCACTGTACCTCGGCAATGGTATCGTCGACCACCATGAATGTTTCTAAACTCGTCACGACATTGGCCATATAACCGTAAGCGCTCTCGACGCCTGGCGGTTCTACCAACTCTTGGACTATCCCAGATGCATGTAGTCAAATTAGAAGTCGCCATTTTCATTCTAGTTTTCGTGTTGCGGCCGAAGGGATATCAGAAAAACTTAATCTAGTCCTACTGGTGCAGTTATCATTCAAACAACTCTGCATGGTTTTCGCGTACCTTGAGACCGCTGTTGGCTCACCAGGAGCTCTGATATGGACGCGTTCGCAAAGGCAAGTGACTCTTGAGGCCATAGCTTTCCATTTCCACTCGAAGCGAAGGATCGTCTCAGATCGCGCTGGTCTGTGTAGTGTGACGAGAAAGACCGCGATAATGCAATTCGAGGCGCTCACAAGGAAAACCGTTCGTCCCATTCGTATTGCCCTGCCTTTTTCGTCGCTTTTGTTCGGACGGGATTTGGACCACCCTTGATGTGGATTTGGATGAAACATTCGGACCGGTCGCTCGCAAAGACAGGTAAATCGGCGCTGACGACTATCAACGAGGACAGTGTGAACGGTACGATGTGACTACGCGCCACTGAGGTCGATGTTGACGATTTGAACGTTGTCTGGCGGTTCTCTGTTGAGACGTCTCATTAGTGGGGGAGGTTCTTGCAGTGGCTGATAAAGAATTATCCATTTGAAGCGAAGACGTCGACAATGGCACCCAACACCTTGGACCCTGACAAAATACCCGCCAATCTCCGACAAGCAGCTCTTCGCCGGTGCCTACAGGCTATGCACAGACCCCGATTTTCGAGAGTGTGGGGCGGAATGGGATGGGAAGATAGTACCCACATTCGATCTGGCTAGCTTCGTCTAATATTAGCATCTCCGCAGGGAGGACGCTCAGATAGACGTCGGCGTTGGGGTAAGAGAACATGCCAAGCGTGCACAATATCACTTTACAGTCGCATAATTGAATGATGGCTTTGCAACGTAATACATGGAGTCACAAAACGAGGCAAGAAATGAGGCAGAGCTGGTAACAGTTGGACGACTCGATGGTGAGGTAGACAAACATGGTGTAGTCGCGAGGCTAAGCAACGAATGAGGCGGAGCTGTGAATGGAGGTAAGGCTGCTCCCGAACGGGTCAGGCGTCGAATGATCCGATTCTGACTCGGTGTCCTTGTAATGTCCATCGTGCTCATCGTCAGACCCCAAGAAAGGGTCATCAGAGTCAGATTCAGTACACGCCTTGGTCGCTCTCTTACGCCTTTTGCGACTTCGCTGCTCCCGCAAGGTCTCCAACACATGCTTCGACCTCATCACGACCTTGCCTGTTTCCATCCCATGGCAGCCGGTACCAGTGAGCTCCTGCTCCGTGGCCGCATCATTGGTGGGCCACTCCTTTTGCAAATGCTCAGAGAACAAGCTGATGATGTAAGTATGATCCTGCAACCTATTTTTGGATTGTCTCTGCCGGTACGCCGGTAGGCCTTTTATGAGTTTACGTATATCGGGAGACTGAGATTCGAGCGGCTCATACTCTGCCAGAAGTTCCAGATCTTCTTTGCTGGGTTTTGAGTAAAAGAACTCGAAGAGCTCCGCGAGAGCTCGCAACAGCTGGTACAGTGGACTCTCCGTCGGGAGGATATCGGTTTTGAATATCGGAGATTGAAACGCGCTTCGTTTGTTCATGACGCCGGGTGCCGACTCGAAGGTGGACCTGACGAAGGTGGTGCGATACTCGAGAGACAGGGCCGTCGGATAAAACATCAGGACAGTCCAGAGAAGCACCCAGAACGCTGACTCGATGTCATCCTGGGTGTTGTGATGCGCAGTACGGTCTTCCACGAGGCGTACAGACATAAACTGCCAAGTGCCCTAGAAGTATTCGTGAGGGAGACGCAGCTGAACAACATATTAGACGTACCATGCGTGCTGCTCGGCGCGGTGATGCGACAGACATAGACTTGGCCAAATCCCAATCAATTAGGAAGCCTCGTCCGTCAACAACGACAATATTTCCTGGGCTAAGATCACGGTGTAGAATTCCGAGGGAAACAGCTTGTTGATGAGCTGAACAATAAATCTATTCAATAGGGTTGTCACGTTATTGAGCACAGTTGTGACTTACCGACCAATGAGTCAAGTATAGCTTGTACCAGGTCTTTGGAGGATGTGAAGGCAGATAAACTTTCGCCGACAATATCAAGAACAAGCCGGTAGTGGATATGGGCAACCACCGCGAGTTGTTCGCGACAGGCCCAAGGAGACGTCGAGTACTTTGCTGTCTGCGCTTTCTGTTGATCCCAGCCAACGACGTCCCCGGATGCAAGACAAACAGGAATGTGATCAACGTGCGAGGCATTGAGTTTTGCATAAACATCGCCCTCAGGTTCGATATCCGAAGTGCCGATGCGCCATGAATCCTTGAGGAAGACGAGCCGGTCCCCTTTGATATCGTATGCAGGACAAGCGCGTGTTCCGCGACAAATGGGAAGTGAAGGGATAGTCTCGGACGGGGCAAAGACCACTGTGAGATCGCACTGCGGCCCGACGGAATTTGTGCTTGATCTAGGAACGCTGATTTTCAGCATTGGAGTGTCGGGAGGGAGCTTCAGTTTTGTTGCGGCAATCCTAGCCTCATCTTCAGTGGCAGGTAAAACAGTGGTGTCGATACCGCGCAACTCCGGGGGGGCATACGAGTAGCGAGAAAAGAAATCGACGAGAGCTGGACTCTGGTTGTATGGGATGGGTTCAGTTACTATGACCCCTTCCCTGTCCCAGCGAATCAAGCGGGCACTGTCTCGCAGAACAAAGACAGAAAATATGTGTGTGCGTTGTTGCGCCGACAGCTGAGCTGCGGCATAGGCAGCAATCTGACCCAAAGTGTCTCTGGCACTTTCAGTGTGGTGTACGAAGGGGGACTTCGCACGAAAATTCGAGTTGGATTTTTCGGGTATGATAAAGGGATCGTCAACCTCATACCACTTGAATTCCACGTGAATGTCGAGGGTAGCGATATCACAATGTGTGATAGGAGAATCCTGCGCAGCGTACACGGAAATGTCAGGTTTGATTTCGAAACCAAACCCGCTCTTATTCTTGTCCCCTTGAGCGTGAGTGTCGACGAAGCTTAATCTTGGAACACATTCCTGGATAACGGTAACCTAGGGAGGGTCGAAGAAACAACAGAAAACGAGCGACATTATCAACGCGCAAGCAGTCAAAGCGTCCAATGGACTTACAAACGGGGGATAGGCGTCCAGCTCGGTTCGAGCACGGATCGTCTTATCGAAAGACCCATTTTGGACGGTTGGACTGTACCCAGGCAAACTACCCTCCGGCAGAAAGTTCTCCAAGAAATCTTGAACCGGCATGGGCCCAGTGATAAACTCGACTATCTCTTTCCCGAAAGTGTTGACAGTCCGGTGACGAAAGCGAGTGTAAGTTGAGAAAAGGGCTTGAAGGGGAGTCATCTTTTTGATGGGGGTGCTCGACACATTGTTGATGGAAGGTAGGGGTTGTAGCTGTGACGTTGGCGTAAACGGGTTTGGCGAGGGCAGCGTCTGCCCAGTGGGGGGAGTGCCGTCGTCCGAATCGTTCATCTGATGATAATACAGTTATCCAGCCTAGAAGATAGAACATTATTGGACGTACAAAGGGGGCAGGTTCATCGCTCGACACTGTCGAGCTTCCACTGGATGACGAGTGGCGAGTCGTCGATGACAACGAGATGTTGGGTGTTGACGGGCAATTCCGACTTAGTTCGAGAAATTTGCCGCGTGCTGGGCGTGGGAACCGTGGCCTCATTTCGCCGAGTTCCAACGCGCCCCGACGCGAAGGCGAGCGATCGATGTTTCGGGTGCGGGTGACACAATACATGACGAGTGACAACACTCAGAACATACACAAAAAAGACAAAACTAACTAGGTTGCCTTTACTTGTAAACTACGCGTGCGCTGATGGCATCAGTCTAGCAGTGTGAATGTTGGCGCGCCGTCCTTATCTCCGTCCTTGGCACTGGCAGCGTCAAGGTCCTCTTCACTCTGTCGGGATGCGATGGCGCACGCGTTCGTTACCGTGATTTTGTTGACGGCACCTCGTCGTTGTCGTGTCCTCATTCCGAGTCTTCACATCGTTGCACCGTCCCCGTCCTCGTTGCGTTGTCCTTGTTGAGTTGGTACTGTCCCTTCGTCGGCTGTCATCGTCGTGCCGTGCTCGTCATGGCGTCTGCGTCCTCAGCAATGTCCACCTTATTCTGTCCGGGGTGCTATGGTGCACGCGACGTCACCGTGGTGTCGTTGACGAAGCCGTCACCCGCGTCGATGACATCGACATCGCATCCTCCCCGTCGTCGTCGTCTTCATCATGTCATCCTTAGATGCACTAGTAACGCAGCGTCCCGGCGGTGTCGTCGACAACAGCGCGTCGTCGTCGTTGCCGTGTTCTCGCCCTCGTACTTGTCGCGCGAGGAAGGGATGGGGCACGTCGTCGAATGGGAGGAATTTGGCGATATACTTTTTTCGCTCCTCCTTGCATGCTTGTCCTCTTCTGCTAGCTTGGCTCTTTGCACTTCTTCTGCCTCTTGTCGGTGCTGCTCGCGGGCAATGCGCTCCTGGTTGGCTAGTTGTTCTTGGTGCGCGTCCCAGTCTTGCCTTTCGATGGTATTCTGAGCGTGCCACTATTAGCTCGAGAAGGTTCTGGGCCGCTTCCTAGTTGGTCAAGTGGAAACGGTCAATGAGCTGTTGGCGCGCTGGAGTGAATGTGGCAGATAGGTAGTCCGGCGGGTTAGCGTCACGAGGGTTCTGTTGCGGTGGCATGACTGAGAGTGCGGGTGAAAAGAAGGAATGCGAAGGGAGTGAATCGATGACTACGACTACCGACAGAGACGATTTACTACGATACGAGGGAAGCGAAGGAAAGAGCAGCGAGAGCACCTCGCTTCCCACGCATAGACTAAATCCTGGGCTCGCCTCGTGCCTCGGCTATTAGAGCCCAGTCCGACAACTTGGCTAGAATCTTTCTAAGCACTTCCGACGAGCCCAAGAGAGAACGGCAAATATGAATGAAAAACATAACGAACTGTTCCACCTCCTAGGGTGGGCGCCATGTGGTTGAAGCGGGACAGGAAGAGAGAGCGAGCGAGTTGTTGTGTGTGCTGCGGGCGCATGACAAACACCTCACTTACCTCCTTCGCGAACGCCGTGCGTCGTACCGGTCTCCGTCGTCCGACCATCGAAAGCTTGACGACGAACTATGGCCCGTGGCGTGTTACATAATCGCCGTACTAAAGGCCACACATGTC